>CM052449.1:31655693-31734414 GCA_028533085.1 Varecia variegata | reverse complement strand
GCCTGCCACATGCACACGCAGCCAGGCACATGCAGCCTGGCACATGCACATGCAGCCAGGCACATGCAGCCTGGCACACGCACACACAGCCTGGCACACACATGCACAGCCTGGCACACACAGCCTGGCATGCACATATGCACAGCTGGCACATGCAGCCTGGTACATGCAACCTGGCACATGCAGCCTGGCACACACAGTCCGGCACATGCACACAACGCCTGGCACAGGCAGCCTGGCACATACATGCACAGCCTGGCACACACAGCCTGTCACGCACACACGCACAGCCTGGCACACACACACATATCCTGGCACATGCAGCCTGGTACACGCAGCCTGGCACACGCACAGCCTGGCACACGCACAGCGTGGCACATGCAGCTTGGCACACACAAGCACAGCCTGGCACACGCAGCCTGACACATACACACGGAGCCTGGCACACACATGCACAGCCTGGCACACGTGGCCCGGCACACTCGGCCCGGCAGGTGGGCTCTGCCAGTTGAAAGTTCTAGCAATAAACACGGCACACATGACTTTGCTCCCTGACAGGCAGAGCAGGAAACAGAAGCGCTACACGTTTCATCCTAAACAAATGATTCTGGCTCATCCGTTGCCCTCCCAGCCAGCTCCCTCGCCAGCTGTTATTGGCGGGCCATACCGAACCCCCACAGTGCCTTGGGGGCCTCTCCCCGCCCTCGGGTCTGCAGGAGTTCTGCAGAGTCCACACTGAAATGGGTTCAGTCCCCAGGGCTGTCACTTTCTGAGCTCCCTCCCCGCTCATGCCCCATGGGGTCAACGCCAAGGCTGTGGCTCTGCTCCTTCCTCACCAAGCCTGGCCCAGGGTCTGCAGCCTTTTCAGGACTCAGATGCTGAAAGTCCAGGAAGCTTCCTGGAGGGACGTCACGGAGCGTGCGCCAGGGAGCACAGGCTTCGTCCACCACCCGAACCCCTCAAACTCCGTCTCCCCTTCTCACCCGCAGAGAGGTTCGCCGTCTGCCACCGCAGTGAGACCATTTCCGCCCTGTAAGGTCTCCTCAGTGCAGGACAGAGCGCGAGTGCCGAAACGTTCCGCGTGCCCGTCTTGGCGGCGGCCACAGACACAGGTGTGCATGCACGTGACAGTCAACGAGCTGCACGCTCAGTGTCAACATGTCACTGCATGTGCGTCACACCTCAGCTTTTACCATGTGCTTCTGCCTCTGAAAACATTAATTAGCATAGACCAAACATGGCAAACAGCCAACATGCCATGAACTAAAATAAAATCTTAAGGCTCACCCCCACCCCAGCACACCCCCGCTGGCTGACTGAACGGACCCCTCGTGGCCAAGGGAATATCCTAAAACCAAATTGCCCGCCAGGAGGAGGGAGGTCAGACCTGCCTCATCATGCCCCTCTCCCTTCTTGGGGACATCCTTTGTAACCCATTGACAAGCCTAAGGGTGTGCAAGACACACCTGCAGGCCCTCAATTTACACAACAAGTATATGTCTGGTGGCTCATCTCTGATAAACAGCAAGTATGTTACAACATTCCAAGCTTTTAGACAAAGCTTTATGTCTTTAACCAATTATAAGCCAAAGAATCTTAAAACCCACCTATAACCTGCAAGCCCCCGCTTTGAGGTGGCCCACCTTTCCGGGCCAAACCAATGTCTGCCTCCCACATATTGATTTATGACTTTACCTGTAACCCCTGTCTCCCTTAAATGTATAAAACCAAACTGTAACCCAGCCACCGCGAGTCCACCTGCTCAAGGCCTCTTGGGCAGCTTGGTTCCGGGCCATGGTCCTCAAATTTGGCTCAGAATAAATCTCTTTAAAATTATTTTACAGAGTTTGGCTTTTTTCCATTGACAATACTGTCCCACAAAGTGGCAATTTCATAGGTTCAGCTTAGTATTTTCGGCTGGGTCTACACAGTTTGTGCTTTTAACAAGAATTTGTTTCCAACCTTTAAAATAGAAGATTTTACATAACATTCTGGATGGATGGCTCCAATTAGAAGCCTAGGGTGTTACTTGCTCTCTAGCTGTAGGCATTTGAATTTACAATGTCTTGCTCAGGCATTAAAATACAAAATACAAACACCCTAACCAGCTCCCGGAAAGGTGCTGGGGCCAGTTACCAGCAGTGCACCGGGCAGGGAAGGCCTTTGTGGAGACAGGTGATTTTTCTATCGGGTTTTCCTTCCATACCAAACAAAAGCATCAAAGTTAAAGAGACATATACTGTGCATGTATATTTGTGTATGGCTATCTATCTATTCATCCACCCATATGTGCTTTTTCCTTTTCTTTCATTTAGATCCTTACTCACTAGGTTCTGTTTGATTATTTTTTTCTCTCTCTCCCATACATTGCTATTAATTCCTGGCGGCAATTCACAAGTGCCCCACAACTCCAAGAACCATTGAAATCACAGTTGGGAACCTCGATAATTTTGCCGAGGCAGAAGCTATTAAATGCAAACATTGGCAAAAGTTTTTAACGCTGCAGAAAATCATGAAAATGCCAAGGTAAGTGCAGTGCTGCTGCAGATTTAATTCTTCCTCTTCTTAGAGGCTGGAAACTCCCTCCCTGCCCAGCAGGGCCTGTACCAGCCTCAAACAAGGGCTGTGCCAGGCCACACCAGGCTGGCGCCTCCCCTCACAGCCCAGCACAGCGAGAAGTGGCCCCTAAGTGTACGGGAGGTGGAAACCCCCCTATTTTTCTCGCCCCATGCCAAGCTCAGGCCTAAAATGGGTAGAACAGTAGTTAACCCCACAGCCGACCGCCCCACCACCGATAACCATGAATGCACAGCTGCCTCATACGCTTCTGCTCTGTGCTTTTCAAAATTGCTTTCTCCTTAGGTGCTCACTGAGAGCCCGAGAGGAGGGGAACTTTGAGGGGTGATGGCCCCAGAAAGGAAGAGCTCACGGTTAACCCGCAACTTGCCGTCAGAGGTCGGCTAAGAACCAGGGATGCTAGGCCTCGAGTCTGACCGCACCACCTCTTCCCTCTAGACCCCGGACGCATTCTAGCCCTGCGGGAGCCAACACCGCATCTCTCTGCTGGTCGAAAGACAGAAGGGGATCCTCTCTTTGCCGTGTCTTTTGGTTTGCTTGCACACGGAAACGGACCCTTAGGGATGGAGTCGTTCAGCCACAATTGGGTTCTGTCAGCCAATCCTGGGCGTGGTGCTTGGCATGTCGGGGCAAGAACCCCAGGGTCACTCAGACAGCGCAACTGCACTGACGTCAGGGCAGAGACTGTTCGTGGAGGTGACAGGTACGCAGGGGGTTCAGGGAGCCAACCAGGGATTGTTACCTCTTTGGGAGGAAGCCAGGACGGGAAGACACCACCCACCCTGGGCCTGCAGAGATAAAGGGAGGAAGAGTGTGACTAGTGCCTGAACTGCAAGACACGTAAAGGAAGCTCTTCAGGCTGCAGGGGACGATGCCAGATGCAACTCTGATCTATGGGAAGGAAGGATCATGCCATAAACAGGGAGTAAGTGCAGGTTTGGCTCCAGGAGAAATGTGTGTGGTGCTCTGTGTGTATGTCATGCATGGCCCAGCAGGACACAACCAGAGGCCTCTCTGTGGTGGACTTTGGAACCTAAAAGGCCGAGGACTGGCTCAGAATGCCCTGGGGCATCCCCTGGAGAAGCTCGTCTGGTTCTCGGGGCTTTCCCTGAACGCAGAGTCCGGGCCCTGACACCTGTGGATGTCGCTGGGCCATGGAGGCATGAGCAGAAAGAGTTGTCACAGTTACCTGGTTCGGGGGAAGAATTTTACACTCTATTTTTAAAAAACAGGTATAAAAAAGAAGAAGAAATCATTTGCTTTTCAACTTGTCAAACGAGCTGAAAGAGATACGGTGGCCACAGCCGTCTTCGAGGGCTGCAGCCTCTACAAGAGCCGTCGGAACAGCAAGCGTAGAGTCGATCAGCGAAAAACTAAGCCAGCCCAACTCTGTACTTCAAGGTGAAATAGACTGTACAGAAAAAGAACTTAAAAATAGAAAAGTAAACATGCAAAACTAGAGGAATTGATTGCTGATATTCAAGAAGCAAAAGTCACTAGAATCTAAATCGTAATCCGTCAAATCGTCAGTGGCTTTTCCAGATAGACCAGGGGACTGAGCCTTCCCACGTGGTCCTGCAGCAAAGGACAACACTTACCTTCCAGGAAATACTCTTACTCTTACTCCCTGCTCCCACCTTCACCCCCAGACTTTGGTTCCCCATTTTGCGGGAGAATCGCATGGCAAGGGCCTCTGTGTGTCCCACACTTCCAGAGAACGAGCACGGACCACACACGCCTGGAGCCTCTTGCCTGTCGCGTCCCTCCCTGGTAACAAGAACAGCATCCTCTGCAGATTTTCATGCTTCTCTGATCCCACGTACCAGACTTCACCACACCACCCGCCATCGTAAAAATAACACTGAGTTACCCTCAGGGATGAACTTCAGTGTTCAAACGATTTACCAGTGAAAATCCAGAAACATAAAAAGGAAGCTAAGCCTTTTTTTCCCAAAAGTAAATTTTGGGTTATCTTTCATTTTAATTCAAGAAACTACTATTACTGTAGTGATTATTCTTTTGCCCAGATGGAAGCTTTATAGAATTATAATTCTTAACACAAAATTTTATAAAATTTTATTTTAAATAATTTTTACAACGTCATGCTCTTATTTCTGGTTTCTGCTCCGGCATGTAGAGAGCTTGGGAGTCATCACTCCTTCCTGACAAGTAAAATCTGGACAAACCGAAAAATCAATCTTCTTAGATCTGTCAGAAAAGACCACAGGTCACAGGGCAACCCACTGTCCCCAAACTAGAGAGACAGACGGGTGAATATAAAAGAATCACAACTTATCAGAGCAGAAAGCCATGAGAAAACCCTCCGAGGGAACCAGGGCCGTGTTAGGAAAACCTAAATTGTCACTGGAAGACTGAGGGAGGCTTTGTGTGGACAAGTTAAAAACTCTAACAGGAGACTCCACTTCTGTGAGTTTTCCTTCAGCTCAACCAGATTCTCGCAGTGGACACCAGCGAAAAGTCCCCTCGTGCCTGGGGAGAGGAAAGAGAAAAGCAACCACTTAACAATATTCCAGAGTATCGTGTTCTTCTGCCCTGGAGAGAAACTATCTTGTCAGAGGCTGAACTGCTGCAGTTTTATCCGAGTCAACCTGAGGGAAAAAATACCCGATTCTCTGCCCCTCTTGGCTTTTCACATGAGGGGAACAAAGTACCCAGCTTGAGCCAGCTCTCTGCTCTGACACGGAATAAAGGAAATGCCCCGTGCCAGTCCCCGCTAGTCACCCTGTCCCACCCAACGGGTGAGTGGGACACAGTCTGACAGTTTCTTACACAACTAAACACATAATCACCATATAATCCAGCAATTGCACTCCTTAATATTTAATCAAATAAACTGAAAACTTATATCCACACAAAAACCTGCACACAGATGTTTATAACATCTTGAATCACAATTGGCAAACTTAGAAGCACCCACCACGTCCCTCAGTAGGTGTAACTGAAGTGGTAGAACCAGACAAGGGGATATTCAGCATTAGAAAGAAAGGAGCTATTGGGAGAAAACATACGGGAGAAGCTTTATGACTTCGGTCTGGGCAATGATTTTGGATATGACCAAAAGCACAGGTAACAAAAGCAAAAATAGACAAACAGAATTACATTAAACTAAAAAGCTTCTGCACAGCAAACACTCAACAGAGAGAAGAGACAACCTACGGAAAGGGAGGAAGTATCTGCAAACATCTAGATAAGAGGCCAATATCCAAAATATATAAGGAACTCAACTCAATAGTAAGAAAACCAATACCTCAATTTTAAAAGTGGGCAAAGGACCTGAATAGCCATTTCTCAAAAGACAACATGTAAATGGCCAACAGGTTTATGAAAAGATGCTCAGGATAAGTAATCATTAGAAAAACGCAAACTGAAACCACAATTAGACATCACTTCATACCTGTTACAGTGGCTATTATCAAAAAGACGGAAGATAACAAGTGTTAGTAAGGATGTGGAGAAAAGGAAACTCTTGTGTACTATTGGTGGGAATAAAAATTAGTACAGCCATTGTGGAAAACAGCATAGAAGTTCCTCGAAAAATTAAAAATAGAAGCACTATATTATCTAGCAATCTCATTGCTGGTATATATCCAAAAACATTGAGATCCGTGTGCTGAAGAGACGTCTGCAGCCTCACGGTCAGTGCAGCATCATTCGCAGGAGCCACGTGCTGGAATCAGCCCGGGTGTCCACCGGTGATAGGTAAGGAGGATTTGGTGTGTGTAGGTACAGGGGAATATTACCCAGCCTTACGAAATGATGTCCTGCCATTGCAACAACACGGGTGAGCCTGGGCGGCATCGTGCCAAGTGAAGCCGAGCACAGAAAGACAGGTATTGTACGACCCCACTTCCCTACGGAGTGTGAAAACTCAGACTCACAGAGGCAGGGAGTAGCATGGTGGCCGCTAGGGGCTGAGACAGGGGTGGGGGACGGGGAGGTGATGGTCGAAAGGTCCAAAGTTTCAGTTACAAAGCAAGTCTGGGAGATCTGGTGTGCAGCATGGTGACTACAGGTAATAACGCGCAGTGTACTTGAACACTGCTGATATTAAATGTTCTCGTGACAAAAAAGGTACATATGCAAGATAATAAATATGTTAATCAGCTTGATTTAAACATTTCACAATGTGTACACATATCAAAATGTCACACTGTACACAGTAAATATGTACAATTTTTGCCAGCTATACCTTAAGTCTAAAAAATGAGCTATGTGTCTACGAAAAGTCATGGAGAAAGCTTAAGCGCAAACCACAAAGTTAAGGCAGCCAATCTGAAAAGGCTCCACGCTGCGATTTCAGCTGTGTGACCTTCTGGGAAAGGTCACCGTGGAGACAGGGATGGGATCAGTGGTTGCCAAGTGCTGGGGGAAGAAGGGTGCACAGGCCGAGCACAGACGAATCTCAGGGCGGCGAAACTACTCCGTGCGATGATGTAACATTGGATACGTGTCATTACACATCTGTCCAACCCATAAAGTGCACAACACCAAAAGCGAAGCCTAAAGTAACTTATGGACTTTGGGTGACAATGAAACATCAACGCGGCTCCATCAGCCGTGGCGCAGGCCCCGCTCTGGGGCGGGGCGCTGACGGGGCAGCCGTGCACACACCAGGGCACAGGGCTACGGGAAATCTCTGTACTTTCCGCTTGATTTTGCTGTGAAAGTAAAAATACTCTAAAAAATAAAATCTATTTTAAAACCACCAGTCCACTAGAATGACCAAATTGAAATAGATGTTGGGAGTCCGTGGAGCAAGCAGGTCCTCACATGCTGCCGTCGGGCGTATAAAATAGCACAACCTCTAAGAAAACCGGCAGATTCTAAAAATGCTAAATAGACGTCTACCTTTTGACCTAGCAAATCCACTTCCACGTATTTATCCAGGAGAAATGAAAATACGTGCTCACACAAAGCCTTTTACAAGAATGCTCACGGCAGCCTGATTCACAATAACCGAAAATTTGAAAAACTCCAGATTTCCGTCAGCAGGTGAATAAGCTGTGATAAGTTCACACAATGGAATTCGCCTCGGCAATCGTAAGGAATGAACCGCTTACCCATGCAACATGCACCTCGAAGACACGCTGGGCAAAAGCAGCCAGACCCAAGCAGCACACGCTGCGGATCCCATCTGAACGGAGCTTGGCCCTGCAGGCTGGGGAGGGGTTGATGGGGAAGGTGCGGAAGCCACATTCTGGGACCTACGTGACTAGTCTGTCCTGACGTGCACGTGTCAAAACGGATCAGGTGATGCACTTGGTCTGTGGGGAGATTACACTTCAATTTCTAAAGGGCATGTTCTCCGGTAGTTATCTTTTTCCACTAGCACGGTTTGGCTGAGACCCGCCACTCCTGACCCCCTGGCCACAAGGGATAAGAACACTGAGCTCCTGACACAGCTCAGAGCTGAGAGCAAAGGGCGGGAGCCTGTGTTCTGCCCGAGTATCCTCTTCTCCTGCCGCACCTGACTCTGCCCCAGGCTCCGCCAGGGCTACAGCCAAGTCTGCATGAATGAGTGCCGAAAGCAAGGTTTTCCCACAATACTTTGCCGCCGTGCACAGTGAAGCACGCCCCTGCACTCGCCCTCTGAGGCTCCGAGTTCATCAGGATGATTGAAAGTTCTACTGTAAAATCAATGGGAAAAGTGTCATCTATGGTGACACAAGACAACGATGCAGGGTGAATGTGGGGTCGTCCGTCTTCTCATCGCTGGGGCAACGCGTGCGCCACGCAAGTGGCATGAGGCTCCAGCGAGAGCTCCTCCCTCCCTAAAGCTCAGCCGGTGACGTGCAGCCGACAGGTCTGCTTGTGTGAATGGTTTGGCATTCTGAGTTGCCAACATCGCAAAACTGAGGGTTTTACATCAAAATCTGTATCTCCAGCTTCTCTAGTAAAATCCGAGCAACAGTGAAATATGAAAATGTTATGAATATGGATAAGTCTGCACCTGAGTCCCGCCGTGGCAAGACCCGCCCGCGCTGAGTGGGGGCCGGTCTCCCGGACAGGACTGGCCCTCGCTTGCCTGCAGCCCGCAGCCAGGCCATTGTCCCCTTTGTGAGTTGTCGGACCCAAAGTTTAATGTTTCCTTTAAATTGTAGCCATTTGACCTTCTTCACTTCCAAGAGCCCAGGAGAAAATATCCCACTGGCAATAAAGCAACATTTTCTATAAACGGCAAAAATTAAACCGCAGAGCCAATTACTGCCTGAGCTGCTCAAAGTTCCCGGGTGCACCAGGAACAGGTTCTGACCTTGAGAAATCTGCTCTTCTCTGGGTCTCAATTTTCTGACCTGTAAGATAAGGAAATGAACTTAACCATCTTTAACAGCTCAGTCCTCCATGATGACACATCTAAGCCTCACGGCCTTGGCAGAGACAGCTCCCTCAGCAGTCGGGAGGCCGTTGTGTAAGTTTGACCTGCTTTTCATCCGCTTCACTCAGAAAAGTCCATGTTCATGAAACCTTCCTTCCTGGCCAAGCTGGGGTGTGGATGACCACTCAGAGCAGCCAGCACTTGGGAATACTGAGCTTTTTTTTTTTTCAGACAGAGTCTCACTCTGTTGCCCGGGCTAGAGTGCTGTGGCGTCAGCCTAGCTCACAGCAACCTCCAACTCCTGGGCTCAAGCAATCCTCCTGCCTCAGCCTCCCGAGTAGCTGGGACTACAGGCATGCGCCACCATGCCCAGCTAATTTTTTCTATATATTTTTAGTTGGCCAGATAATTTCTTTCTATTTCTAGTAGAGACGGGGTCTCGCTCTTGCTCAGGCTGGTCTCGAACTCCTGACCTCGAGTGATCCTCCCGCCTCGGCCTCCCAGAGTGCTAGGATTACAGGCGTGAGCCACCGCGCCCGACCTAATACTGAGCTCTTGACATGACTTGAAAGGGAGAGAGGAGGGAGGGCAGCCTGTGTCCCGCTCGTTGTCCCCTCTTGGTGCCCCGAAATCTGTCCCAAGCCCATCAAGGTGGCAGCAGGGACCCCAACATCAAGGGCAGATTTAAACATCAAAATCCTGGTGCAACCAGGCATGAAATTTCCCCAAACGTGTTCATTCACATTCAGGGTACAAGCGAAGTAGGAAAGGTTTGCCACGCACACAAAACCTCTTGCCAAAAACACCAGGAAAGTATCTGTGGGTGAGCTCGAGGCAGCTTCAGAAGGTTGATTCTCCCCTCAGATACCATAGTCCAGAGGTGGTTCTCCAAGCAATCTGCACACCTTCAGATGGTTCCATTCTTTGCTAAATTTAAGTTTATATCAATTTAAGGTCAATGTATATGACTCTGAATATACTACCTCGTATAAGGAAAGTACACATATATGTAATAAATGCAAAACAACCAACACGTAATGAACTTTTGTGTGCTAAGGACTCTACAAAGTTTAATACCATCTTTAGTCCGTGTTAAGGGCCCATTTTGCACATAAGGAAAACCGAGGCTCACAAAGGTAAACCAACTTGTCCGAGATCGCACAGCTGAGGTGGCTGAAACCTGTGAGCACTGGAATTTTCGCCCAGCTAGCCGGGCTCCAGTGCCTGGAGTCCGATGCCTATGCTTTGCGATGTTCCGTCCTCCTCCTCTCACGCTGCATGAAAATTAAGAGAGTTCCTCGAAGCTTATTAAATCAACAGATGACCTTTCTGTCCACACTGGGAGGACAACAGCACTCACAAGCTCCCTTTATTTGACTAGAGGCGCTCAGACACGTCCTTGTCCTTGACAAGAGTCAGATGCAATTAGGGGAAAAGCTAAGAAGCTGCGTGTTCAGAGCATTATGTGGTCTCTCCGCCGCACATGCCTTCGGGGCTAATGTGTCACGGTTTCCATGAACTCCCTGGACACTTAAGGACTTCTGTGCACGCACAAAACACCTTTTCCTCTGTCCTTTGGAAAGCTGTAGATAAAATAATAATAATAATAGGGACAAATCTTGGCCAATTACTGTGTGCACGGTGCTGAATTCTTCCCAGCCACTCAATGAGGATGGAACTTGGCCCTTCTTGACCCGGGTTGCAAATGAGAAACTCACAGCTGGGAGCCCCTGGAGGCTGATGGAGAGCCCCGGCCCCAGGGCATTGTCTGTTCTGACCTGCTAGGTGGACTCGGTGCGAAGGTTCTCCTCACTCTCGGGAAAGAAACCTGCAGCACTGTATGGGGCATTTGCATCCAATGGTCCCTTCTCTCCGGAAGCCTTCTCCATGAGGGCCTCACCTCTCCCTGCCCGGGAAGCTCCTGCGTCTCCAGGGACCAGTTCCAAGTTCCTGTCCTTGGCGGTGCACCGCCCTCCCCCGGCAGATGGAGGGTCCTCCCTCTGCACCCTGCTGTTCCTCACGGCATGCAGCCATCCAGCCCAACAACGACGAGGCTGTCCCCTGTCATGTGCTCACGCTGGCGCTGAGTGTCACCAGGCCCATCAAGGGCTCACCCTCGGGGGCCGTCCTGGCGGCAGCCAGCTTGTGGGCCTCTCCGGCTCTGCTCCTGCGCATCTGACCATCCTCCTCCCCCAGAGGCTCCACTGTCCTCTGATCTGCACCCTCCTCCTCCCCGAGGAGCTTGCGGCGACTCTCCCATTTGCACCCCCTTCCCACACCCTCAGT
Organism: Varecia variegata; assembly: GCA_028533085.1. Taxonomy (NCBI): domain Eukaryota; kingdom Metazoa; phylum Chordata; class Mammalia; order Primates; family Lemuridae; genus Varecia; species Varecia variegata. The sequence continues at coordinate 31,723,214 of CM052449.1, read as the reverse complement.
CAGGCCCCGTCTCCGCCCGCTGGGCTACGGAAATGGCTTTTGGACCAGTCTTTCTTTCCTGCACTCGCCCGCTGCCAGCAGTGCTCAAGCCTGGCCGCGTGGGCTGTCTGCGCAGGAACTGACACAGACTCTCTTCAGAGGGACAAGGTCCCGTCTGGAAAGCTGGGCATCCGAGGGCCCGGGGCAGGGCCAGAGTTCCAGCGCCTCCGTAGTCCGCTCCGTGTTGGCCCCCAGGGACCGCTCCACCATGCGCACATTCCCACCTCCCAGCTCCTGCTCGCACAGAGCCGCCTCCTGGCTCCGGCTTCTCCAGGTCAGAGCTGCGCTGCGGTAGCCCTGCCCTTCCCCACCCTGCTGGTCTTCGTGGACGGGGCAGCCTCGCCCATGGCAGGCTCCTCACCAGCTCTGCAGACTCACACAGCCTCTGCCTCGGCCGACAGGTGGGGACAAGGGAGAGGACAGTTGCATCCGGGAGGAGAGAAGGACAGGAGTGGAGGGGCAGGTGGGCTTAATACTCCAGCTGGAGGCCAGGACACAGAGCAGAGGTGAGTGGGTCAACCTTCCACTGAGACCCGCAGGACTGTGGGGCATTTCTGACTGTTCACGGGATAGGTGCTCGGCTCAAAGTGTGCTTAAATCATTTTCCTCCTAGAATTGAACGTGGACTCCACGTTCAGTTCTGTGATTTGCGTCTCCACTTAGTATCTTGTAGAAAGGTTTCCGTGTCCATCCACGTAGACCCGTCACAGAAGGATCTTGAAGCATCATCAGAGCGTGAGCTGCATGGGGCGGGGGAGCACGCCCCTCACACTCTTGCCCTCTCGGTCCCCTCCCCCGCCAACGCACAGAGATGCAGGCCTTTGCGTACAGCCAGAGCTCAGCCTGCACTTGCAGAAGGACGCAGGCACCGATGGCCTCAAGCCTGTCACCCTGTCAGGGCATACAAGGTCGCGTTTCTCCGGAGTGGGCTGTCAGAGACAGCCAAGTCCTGTCCCTTTCCTGGAAAAGCAGCTGTGAAAAGTCAGGGGTAAAGTGACAGGTGCGGCCGGCTCCTCTGAGGCACCTGAAGCCGATGCCCCTGCCTGGCACACAACACGCAACACAGAACCACAGGACCTCACGGCACACCTGCCCATGCAACCCACAGGCTGCCTGTCCCCACGTCAGTGCCGAACAGTCAACACTCAGAACCTTCCCGGTCACGGGCACATGCACCGTGTCTTTCCAAAGGAGCTGTGTGTGTGTGTGTTGTGTACGCACACGCACACCTGCAGTTAGGCCAAGGACACAGAGCACTTAGCTATGCGCACCGTGCCAGTAACAGACTCAGGGAAAGTGGGGAAGGGCCCGCCTGTCAGACACGCAAGGTCAGGAAGGTGCCCTGAGCAGGTGTTCACGGCAGAGAAACCAGATCAGATCCCTGCTCTGCTGCGTGAGGAGGTTGGTGGACCTCTGCGAGCCTCGGTTTCCTCCTCTTGTGCTGGTGGGGCTGACGTAACTTGTCACTGTTGTCTCATAACTCATCGCTGAGATGACATGTAACATGTAAAATGCTCCACTTCCTCACAGTGTTGTCGAAACGCCATTAATTGAACGTTTCAGCACTGGAAACTCAATCACGGAGCTCAGAGATCTTACAGAGGGACGCAGCGAACACCTGTCAGCCCAGACGGGCAGAGCTCATGCCGCGGAGCGAGATGTTCTGGGGACGTTTGTCTCGACACTCACTCGCCTTCACGAGCATCCCAGCGTCGGGAGGGTGACAGTGTGACGCACTCACACAGGGCTTAAGGGCTTTTTCCCAGAAGTGACACGCGCCATTTCCACTCACATTCCACGGGCCTGGGCACGTCACGGGCTGTACCTCCTCACCCCTTTCCAAGGTTCCACACGGCTGGGTGGTCCAGGATGGCCCACCCAAGGCTCAGGGCTATGAGGCGCCAGAAAGTAACTGACGTGGCAGCACGGCCTGTTTCGGTAGAGCTGAGCATGGCCCACGCTGCAGACTCCCCCAGACCCGGCCCTCAACGGTGGTGTGTTCCGGGGACCCCTCAGGCGGGAGGTAGCACAGATCTATCGCCCCTTTTCTCAGCACTGTTATAAAAACATAATTGCCACAAAAAACTTCATTCAACTTTTCCAGGGGCCTCTCCTGCTTCTCTTATTTCAAAGCCTGCCTTTGTCAAGCGCCTTTTCCGGCCCTGCCCGCTAAGGTTCTCTCCCGTTTTGACTCAGCACAACCCAGCCGAGTCCGCACTCGTCAGCCAGTTTGCTAAGTTCTCCCTCGTCACTCCGTTAACTGCATGGAATTTTTCTCTAAGGTTTATAACTTAAACTGCTTGCATTTTGCAGTCAGAGGTTTTCCACAGCCAGAAAGCATGAAAACGAGTGGAGAAAACCGCTGATAGGACAGACGAGGATAGAGGCAGCCCAGCGTCAGAACAGGAGGATGTTTCAGTGGACGCTAATTTTACAAGGACCAGAACATAATTATGCGGTGGCTTTTCAAAGGACAAATTATCAGATAATAATGGCCTGCCCCCCCATACAAGATGAGACTTGTTCCTCATAAAACATGTAAAGTTTTAAGTAAATTGTCTTTCCCCAGTGCTGTCTTCGTATTTTCCCTGGAGTTGATGAAGCTGGTCGTACCCGTGACATTTATGAATCACTTACATAATGCTTGGCACATTTTAAATGTTCAAAACTCGTCATCGTCCTCATGGATTATTTGTCTGAATTCAGGGATGCAAAGCCGGTCTGAAAGGAGGTTGGTACAAGGTCACCCAGCCTTGGCCCCTAAATTAACCCTGTTCAGTTCGAAGTCTCCTTCTTCCTTCCAGGTTAGGGACGAGAGGCCAGGTCCCCTCACACAGGGGTCCCAAGAGGGTCCTGGCTGGGAAACTCGTGTCTCCTGACTTGCGTTCCTCTAACAAACGCCCCGTGCAATGCATGTGTCATTTCTGTAGCACAGGGATGTGCCTCGCTTCATGCCTCTGCCTGTTCTTTAGTTAGTGATTAAGCATGCACAGCTACAGATGTGTCTCGGGAAGACAGCATCCAAGGCCTGACAAAGAACCAAAATTACTGGTATAATGTATCATCCCAGCCATCTCGCATGCTAACGAGAACCCGCCTTGATTAGGCCTGTCGAGAAGCATTTGCACCGTGTCCTATCCGGGGGCATTTCCTCCGCCAGATGCTGCCTTTCATGCCAGCCACAAAGACTCCCCCGCACCTTCTTCCTGTACAGTCTCCCTGGTCTCACGGAAACAAAATGCAGTAAAACTAGCATTTCTCCCTCCCCTTTTCTTCTGATGAGCAGTTGTCCAAGGAGTGACAGGCAGATCTCCACAGGGGTGTGACGGGAACAGTGGGGAAGGGCTCAGGGGCCAGAGAGACAGAGACAGAGACAAGAACACACAGACGGTGAGGAGACACAGAGAGACAGACAGAGACAGACACAGAGACACAGAGACAGGGACAGACGGTGAGGTGACACAGAGAGAGAGACGGAGAGGGGAGAGTCACCAGCTGGAGCTCGGGGACTGTCCTGGAAGACGGGGTGGGGTGCGGCCCTAGAGAAGACAGCGCAGCCTCTCTGGGCAGAGAAGTGTGGGCGGCCCAGTCCACTGCAGGGTGGCGGTACTGGCTCTGCCCTGGTGGTGCCAGCCTGGCCCCTGGGACAATGTCAACCTCCCGGGGACTCCCTCGTGCCACCATCTGCCCATCCTGACTTTCCTTCATTTTTGTCCCTTGACGCAGGCAGCAGGGAGGCAAAGGCAGCTGCTTCCGAGTTCAGAGTGTGTCAGGGCTGCATGGCCACGTGGCACCTGCCGCGGGGCAAGGGGACGAGCAGGTCCCTGGTCTCCAGCCCCTGGTGACGCCTTCACAGCACGTGAATTATCCTCATCTTGCCCAATACGAGCTCATCTGCACAGGACAAATGTTGGTACTGACGTTTCATCAGGAAAGAGCTATCCCAGGATGACACCATGATGTTCTCTGTCTTAGTTCTGGGCCCCAGAAACAGACCCGAGACAAAAGCGGGGTGCAGGCAGCTTGTGTGGGAGGTGACCCCGGACACAGTGCGGGAAGGAGAGTGGCCGTGGGCACCGGGGGCACCGGGGGCTCCCTCTGCCCCAGGGAGAGGCCGTGTGGAACTCGCCTCCCAGCCGTCCCACTGGGGGCTGAGGAGCCAATCCCTGACCGAATGACCTCTGCAGCCAGTGTCTGTGCCAGATGTCCCGTCCCGGGGGACGTCTTCCCACTCCAGCCCCCTCGGGTCTTCTCACTGCTCGAGGGACACGACGCTACTGTACCCTGTTGTTCCCAACTTCTGCCTCCCGGTGCCTTTCAGTCCTTACACAGAGCTCAGGAGAGGCTCCAAGGACGGCCCCGCGCCTGGGGAGGGGACGCAAATGCCACACTTGGACCTTTCCTCAGGACGGGCTCAGTGGACAGGCTTCAAAGGAAGGAATAGACCACAGTGTGACAAGGGCCAGGAGAAGGAAGCAGGGATGTTCTGTGGGGCCACCGGGACCTGGGGTGGGGGAGGCGGGGAAAGCCGCTCCCACGAGGGCTGCAGCCGGGGTGCTGGTCATGCAGAGACGCCCCTGTGTCGGGAATGAGACGGGCGGTTCAGACCAGGGGAACAATGTCAGGGAAGGCTTCAGGTGGGAGCGAGCAGGGCACACCCAGCACAGCAAGAGGCCCAGGGAGCTGCCCGGGCACGGCAGGGCTGCCGAAGGTGGGCAGGAGGGAGGCAGCAGGTGACCGGCGGGGGCCTCGGCCACACAGCCAGGAACTCAGGTCCAGCCCTGTGGGTGCCTGGACACTGCTGCAGGGTTTCAGGCAGCAGGCGGTGTAGACAGATACGTGTGCTTCAGGAAGTTCATCTCCGTAGCAGCCTCTCGGAGGGAGGGCGGGAGGGAAGGTGTGTGAGGTGACAAAGCTGTCCCAGCCAGGGGTGGCAGGTGGATTCAGGTGAGCGGTGCTGACTAGAGCAGTCTTGGAGGTGAAGAGAGAGGCAGACGCAGACAGTCCTGGCCCAGGAGGACATTCTCCGGGCACGCATGGGGGGACAGACAGGAGGAAGGACAACTCCCAGGGGAGGGACCACCGAGCGTGGTCAGAGGTGGGCAAGCCCAGGCACGTGGACACCTCCTGGTCTGGTACCGAGTGATCTTGATGAAATTCTGAAGCTGGGAGTGTTCGGAGATCTCAGCAGCAATTTGACGGAGTGGCAGAGAATGACTGTTCGATCTAGTAACAAAATCGTGGGGGCTTGCGTTCTGTATGGCTTCTCTTTTAATTTCATTTTCTTATAATTCAAGTTTTACTGGACTCTGTGTGAGTGTTGCTCCATGACTGATAAGAAACAAAATGCCTGGTCCTTCCCTGTGGCTGGGGGAGGCACCAGTCCAGGTGACCTCCCCATCTGTCCCCATCAGCTGAAATCTTCCCACGCAGAGCTTCATTTTCTCTTCATGCCAGAAAAGTGCCTCCCCACACGCAAGGCCAGCAAACACTCGATCCTCAGCATCTCCCAGCCCCAGGTGGATCTTGGCTCCAACAGTGGGAGGGAGACCTCCCCCACGCAGGCGGAACCCAGTGCTGGTCAATGTCTGCAGCGCAGGGTGTGGCCACGCAGCCCTGAGGCCGGGCTGGGGGTGGGGTGCCCCACGGTGATGCCATCTGGCAGGTCCCAGCCCAGGCGCCTGCTGCCGGCAGCCAGGCCCACCCAAAGTCGTTAATGCAGCTCGGCGCTAATGGACTTTCTGAGCTGGCTTTGTCCCCCTGACACTACTTTTAAAACATTTGGGACTTTGAATTTTCCAAATGCATTTTGATTTGTTTGTCAGAACAGACATAAATAAACCCTTTAGTGTTGTTTCTATGCAGCTTCTCAGAAAACAACTTGTAGCTTGATTTGTTTTGCTGAAAGCTGAGCAGTCCTGCAACTTACCAAGATCGGGCTGAGGGCGAGCAAGCTTCCCCTCACTGCCAAAAGGGCGCCTTGCCACGTGTGCATTTCGGTGGCACCAACCACGGCAGTGGCCACCCTCCTGGCAGGGCTCCAGGGTGGACACCTCACGCATCTCCATCCAGAAAGCGTGCCAACCCAGCGACCGTTTGCTGGGCACCTGCTGTGCACGGGCACCAGGGAGCACACGCCATGGCAGGCACTGGGGGAAAAACAAAACAAGGGGCATGTGGTCCCGTCTTAAAGATCCTCCCGTCAGCTGCGGTGACTACGTGAACTCGCAGGAACCGAGAGCCACACACTGGTGCCTCACAGGCCAGCGCCTGGTTTGGGGACAGCAAGTCATTTGTGAACACATCTGCAGGGCAGTGGGTGGCCTGAGCACACATGTCGAGCCCCTGCCCCTGGCTGCGCAGAGCTCAGCAGGCAGTGGAGACAGGAGAGATGGCAGGAGCCACAGCCGCCGCTGCCAGCAGCAGGGGCCTCCTCACACGAGCAGCTCCCCAAGGTGTTCAGGTCTGGAGGCCCCAGATGCCGGCCCCGCTTCTCACCTCAGCCAGGCCCCCAGCACAGCTCAGGCCCGAAACAAGCGTGTTCTGAATTCCCTCAAACACCTCCTGAGCATTTGGTTTATCCAGGACGTGAGCCAGGCCTGGAGCCACAGAGGAATGAAATCCAGGCCGTGTCTGGGGGGTTTTCCAGCTGGCGGAGAAGCTCCCAGGCTGTGGCCACCAGCACGGGGCCGTGGCCTGGCCTTGCTGCTAAGGACCCCCAAGTCACGCAGCTCTGACACTGTCTCAGGAGAACATGAGGGACAGAGCCAGCCCCAAATTCAAGAGGGGCAGCGATTCAACGTGAGGAAACCAGGAGGCTCTTGTTTCAAAAATGTCTGCACACGAAATGCCACGATTAGCCCGATAGCTCCCCTTTCTTCAGATTAAGCACGGCCCGAATCCTCTTTTAAGGTGTGAATTCCTAGGACAGAGAATCCTTTATGTCTTGGCACATTGGTTTGAAGGTGGTTATCAGGCTGATTCATTCGGAGGAGAGGGCTCAGAGCTTGGCTGGTGGCTCGGGCTTGGGTAGCATCAGACTAAATAAAGACGTGGACAGATTCAGGGGACACTTCCCTGAACTTGGTGACCGTGGGACGCAGGAGTGAGGGCAGGAAGACAGCAGGGCTGACTCCGCGCTGCCTGTCCTGAGCCCTGGCAAGCGGCGGCTGTCCAGGATGTCGGGTTGGACGGGGGTTTGGGTTCCACTTTCAGGACATCCCCCGCACCTGGCCGGGAGACGATGTCCAGTGAAGACTGTTGGCTCCAGGGCCTGGAGCTGCGGGTCCGGCTATAGGGACGTTTGGTGTGGCAGGCACAGAGCGGACGTGTGAGGCCGGGCAGGTGGAGCAGACTGTCTAAAGAGAGCGTGGGGAACAGGGACCAGTGTAAACAGGGCCGCGTGCCTGTGGCCCAAGCAAACCCACTTCTAGAACTTACTGCTAGGAAACGATGGGAACTGTGCAAGGAAGCATGCGTGAGGATGATCACAGTGGAGTCATTTACACTCCAAAGCGTGGGACACCACAGAGCCACAGGTACATAAACACACCGTGGCGTGGCGTGGCGTGGCGTGGCGTGGCGCGGTGCATTAGATCGCTGAGAGGAGTGAGCCGGCTCCCCAAATGCACAGGAGATGACGATTTTTGCGTAGACATGCGTGCACATTCACACGGAAAGCACACGGGAAAGCAACGCACTGAAGCGTTACCTGCCATGATCTTGAAGCAGTGAATTCAAAGATGAGTTGGGTTTTTCTCATTTTGTTCTTTCCTATAATTTTTTCTCTAATAGCCTCTAAGCTGCTTTTGTAATTAGGAAGAGAATGTTCTGCTTACGGCCTCCCTTTTGGTTCACTGGAGGCCTCACTAGACCAGAGCTGCGAACAACTGTTTTAACGTCTCCCTGCCCGTGTTTGCTGCGGGCGGAAGGGCCCCCCGGAACTCCACCAAGCAGCCCCCTGCCCTCCCAGGGCATCGCCGGCCTCGCCCCCGGCTCTGCATAAACGCTGCTCCCTACTCCACGGCGTTAGGCTGCAGCCGTCAGCAGGCGGTTGTGGGCCTGCTTTTCCCAACAGCTTACAGCCCTTATGGTCTGTAACCCAGGATTATGGTCTGCCCACAGCCGACATAGAAGTTCAAGGAAGTCCTGCCATTCGGAGAGCCATAAGATGCATGTAGGGTGAGGAACTCCCATGTGCAGCTTCCTGAGGTGCATGCTAGGGGCTGCCCTCTCCGCCCCGAGAGCTTCCAGAAGCAAACGCCTCCTTGGGACGATGCTCGGAGCAGCTGGGGCCGGGCCCGGGGACAGCCTGCATGGCCGTTCGGGCTGGTTTCCTTGCGACGGAGCACCGGGCCTTCTGTGAACTCTGACGGCACCAAATTACAGCTCAAAGAGTGCCCAAAGTATCCTACGGCTTCTTAGCCCCAGCATCTAGCCTGAAACTCCCTAAACCCCCAAGTTAAAAACCCTCCAAGTTAAAGACCCGACCCACTGGCACCACCAATAAAGAGCCTCTGGCATTGGAACAGCCGGTGTCTAGCGTGAACATGGTGAATTCGTTTTTGCCTCCAAAGTATCTCACCCACCGTGGACCACGGACAATGCAGGTGGTGCTTGGCCCAGTGGGCCCGGCGTGCCGGCCCGGGTCCCCATGTGCATGGCCCACTGCTCACAGCAGCCCGCAGGGGCTCCACCGTGTGTTTAAAAATCAAGTTTTTACTAACATTTTAAAAACTTAGAGATTTCACACACACACACACACACACACACACACACACGACACCAGTTCTCTTGAAAAATTGAGATCTGAAGCACTGGGCCCCCCAGCACTTGCTCCGCTTCAGACAAGGCACAGGCTCCCGTGACCTCTGTGTGACGGACGGGATGTTTGTGCTCCCCCAGATTCACTCACTGCACGGGTCCCCCAGCACTTGCTCCACTTCAGACAAGGCACAGGCTCCCGTGACCTCTGTGTGACGGACGGGATGTTTGTGCTCCCCCAGATTCACTCGCTGACATCCCGACTCCCACCGTGAGGGTATTAGTAGTTGGGGGCCTTTGGGAGGTGATCAGGTCACGAGGGTGCAAGAGATCTCACACGTGGGATCAGGGCTCTTACAAAAGGGACCCCAGAGAGTTCTCTCGCTGCCTGAAAGAGAGAACTCACCCAACCCGACCACGCTGGCACCCTGAACTCTGAGAAGTAATTGTCTGTAGTTTATGGCCCCCGGTTCATGGTGCTTTATTCTAGCAACACAGACTGACTAAGACACTGTCACTCTGGCCCGTGTCAGTCCTGAGTGACGCCCGTCGCTTTGGAAAGCACAGCACCCCCTCCTCCTCCTCACAGGTACCCAAGCAGGGACTAGGAACGAGAATACGCCTCTTCCCTTCGCTCCTCTCCGCTGGGGTCTTACCACCCTGGTGGGTTCCCAGGGCCGCCCCGGGGCTTGGCACTGACTGACTGTTGCCCCGTCTAACCCTGTTTGCCCCCTTGGCTTCTGAGCGCTCAGCCCCGGGGTGCATGTGGGAGACAGTGACGGTGACAAGTACAGGGATCTAGTCTGTGTCTGACGTTTATTCCTTCCTCAGATATTTGAGAATTTAAACACGAATGCAAATGTCATGCAAATGAAATTGCTCCTAAAGCAATTCACAAAAAGCAGCTATGAGACCAGAATCCCCTGTTTAATATGCAGCCTGCCCAAAATAACTGGGACGATTTGGATCTTCCGGGCAAGGACGACAACACACGGCCAGCACCACTGGGGTCAGCGCTGAATGGCATCTTCTGGGGTGGGGAGCAAGCGTCCAGACACAAACAGGATGGTCGGCCAGGCTGTGGCCCGCAGGAGAGAAACGTGTCTTGTCCCGTGGGAGTGACACTCCCAGGCTCCCCCAAGGAGCCAGAATTGCTGGTGAGGCCCAGATGTCCCTCAGTTGACCAGTGCCGGTGACAGACTGTCCTAAACCACAGCCGTCTCAGGGATAATTTGAACGTGCTGTGAAGGGCAGGTCCCTAACAAAACAGTGAAACTGCCGAGACGTTTACGTTCTCACCCCCCTAACCGCCCCACGTCCCAGCCTCAGGGCCCTCACTCTCCTCTGTGGGCTGAGCGGAGCTAAGGCCGTAACGCAAAAACAAAGAGCAAGTGCAGACTTTGACGTGAAATGCTCGATCTGTGACCGTCGGCTGTCAGTGCAATTGTTAGACGGGAGGAGGAAGATGGGGCAGTTCTCCTCCTTAGAAACACGTATCAAGCCATCCTTCCAGATATTTCTAAGAAAATCTGGGAAAGAAAAGGTTCCTCTCCTCACTTTACCTGGAAAGATCAGTGTCCAGCTCTGTCCCCACTGTGGGAGGACCTGACCTTCCGGCAGTGGGTCCAGGGCCAGTCACCATGGCAGGGACCTCGTGCTGCCTCCTGAGTCACATGTGACCACTTCCCTGTGTCACCACTCGGCTTCTGCGGACATGTCAGTTCTCAGCCTCTGCGTGGGGCCACCGCCAAGCGGGGCCTCGGATAACTGAAGGGTTTCACCCACACAGGGCCTGAGGCCAGCCCTGAAGGACATGCTGCAGGACCACAAACCTGTCACCTCCAGGGGCCATCCCACCTCCCGCCTCATCTCGTCCTGGGCACCACTTCACTCATCCCCGACGGCAGGACTCCGGCCCTCCGAAGCCAGCTCTCTGGCCGCCCCCACAGAGAACTCATTTCTCTGCATTAGAGATTTCTCGATTCACACAAACACTCTTCTCAAATGGGGTGTCCCAGCCAAGTGGCTCTCCTCCCCAAGCTCCTAGGCCCACCTGTGGCCATCAGTGGTCACGGTTTGCAAGCTGCTTTTACCCCGAGTCTGGGCACTTGCATGCAGCCCCCCTCCAGACACGACTGTGCAGGGCGAGCTTGAGGCCCCAGTGAAGACTGTGATGATTAATTCTGTGTCAACCCGGCTGTGCCGGGGGACGCCGAGACCGCTGGTGAACGTCATCTCTAGCTGTGTCTGTGAGGGCGTTTCCGGAGGGCATCAGCATCTGGAGCACAGACTGAGTGAAGAAGACCTGCCCCCACCAACACGGGCGCCACCCAACCCACGACGGCCCGGACAGAGCAAAGAGGCAGAGTGAGCGTGAATTCTCTCTCTCTTCTCGAGCCGGGACATCCATCTTTCCCACCCTTCAACATCAGAGCTCCTGGTTCTTGGGCCTTCAGACTCTGGGCCTGGCTTACACCAGCACCCCTTGTTAGCAGCCTTCGTCCTCCAACTGGGGGTGACACCACCCGCTTCCTGGTCCTCAGACCTCAGACTCACGCTGGACCACACAGCCACCAGCTCTGCCAGCTCTCCTGTTTGCAGACGGCACACGGCGGCATTCCTTGGCCTTTTCTCATGGTGAGGCCAGTTCTCACGATAAATCTCCTCACGCGCACACACACAGACACATGTACATACATACATGCACACACATGCACACATATACACATGCACACACAAAATACACACGTGCACACATGGATGCACATGCAAATACATGTATGTGGGCACACACATGCATGTATACATGTGTGTGCACAAATTCACATACACACAAATATACACATGTATATACATGCACGCATGCATATACACAAATACACACATACATATGCATGCACAAATACACACATGCATACACACACATGCACACATATAGACAAATACCTACACATACACACGTGTAGGTGTGTATCTATTGGCTCTACTTCTCCAGAGAATTGTGACTAACACCGAGGGCTTCACTGAGATCTCAGGCCAGGATTTTAAAGCGTCATTTGACCTGGGCCGTTCATGACTCTGAACACCCCCTGGTATAAGACAGGAATGAAAATATCTACTTTAGATTGCCACTGTGGACGTTAGATGAGGTAACATCTGCAAAGCTCTCAGCACTCAATAAACAACATCTGCATCTGTTGTTGCTGCTATTATTTTTATATCAGTCAAGGCTCGTTAATTGCAAGCAACAGAAATTGGCTCTGGTTAACTTAAGCAAAAGTGAAATTTAATGGGAGGATGTTAGAGAACTCATCAAATCAAAGGAACGTCGGGACAAGCAGCACAGGAACAGGAACGGGGCCACCCCAGGGACCAGGCCGTCAGAGCCAAGTGGCCGCTCACCGACCCTAACGGTTCCACCCATCTTTGCCTCACGCTCCTCCAGTCAAAGTCCCAGGAGACAATCCGCCTGGGCTACCTTCTGTCACGCACCTGTCCTTTATCTAGTGCAGTGAGGACAGCAGGGTGCCCTGGCTGACAGTCCCAGCCTGCCTGCCTCGGAATAAAGGAAATTTCCCAGCAGGAGCCAGGGAGACTTTTGCCAGACGAGGGCACGAATGCCCCGCAAAACCGGCACATTCTGAACGAGCCATCCTCGACCTTTGCAGCTGCTCTGCCCTCTGCTCCTGGCCTGACCAGAGGATGCAGGCGGAGGGGCCAGAGCCGTGCCCAGCGGCCTCCGTCCCTCAACAAGGGCGTTGTTCTTGCTCACGTCTCTGCTGCCCTCCTCACCTCAGCCCCAGAGCCCGCCCAGCGGGACTCGGCAGGCCCGAGTCACCCGGTGCCCGTGGCAGGGATGTCACGGTCACTCAGGACCATCCACGTGGGCTGGGGTGACGGCATAAACCCGCTGTGATTTGACACCTGCTCTGCTTTGCTGCTGCTATTGGGGAGTTTTATCTTAAATACCTGAGGTGTGATTCTGCTCCCGCAATGCATGTGCTGATGCAGAATCTCGCACCCATTGGAGCCTGAGCCCCTCTGTCGGCGGAACCCGAAATGGCACCTTTATGGAAAATGGCAAAGTCCTGTCACCGCCTGGTGAATAAAGTGCAGTGACCCAGCCGTGGGGGCTCCTGGTCCCCTGCTTCATCCCGGTGGTGACCGGGGCTGTCACTGCTGCTTCACGGCTTAATTTTAAGATGTTTTGAAAGACGGTATCTGCGGCAATAAAATGCTCAAACCCACCTGAGATGTGTTTTGTCTCTTGTCCGAATTATGCTAATAAACAAACAGTATTTGTTTCCCCGCACTGTAAATTTAAATCCCTTTCTGAATGCCCCCCCTCCTGTCCTGGTGAAGAGAAAGATGCTCCGTGATGAGAACGACACCCCTGACGAGAACCGGGAAGGGCGCTACAGTGGCGTGAGAACGGCTGTCCGGTCTCTAAGCACGAACTCGGGGCGGGATGCCCTCCTTCCTCCTCGTGGCCTGGCCCCGGCCTCTTTGTCTGGAGAAAATGCCCTGAACGCCAGCCTGTCCGGGGGGCTCAGGAGAATCACCGTTGCCCCATCCACCGGGGCACCCCGTGGGTTAACCGCAAACACGCCGAGTCTCGGCATCCGGGAGCCAAACCAGCCTGCGATTTCCAGAGAAGCCCAGAGCGCAGGTGTTTCCGTCTGATTTCCCGCCGGCCGGGGTGCCCAAGGCGGCGCCCGGCCCAGAGCGGGCACCGGGTGCCCCGTGAGTGGGACGAGCTGCTGTTCCCGGACCTGGGCAGACGCCTGTTTCCACAGGCTGAGGGTTGAGGTCACAGCTGCGCCCAACTGACTGGGTGGTCTGAGCAGGTCCCTTCCCGTCTGTTCAACTGGATAGTCCCAAAGGAAGGCAGCTGTGAGTTAAATTATTTTCATTAAATTATCTGTCCAGACCTGAGTCTCTCCATCCACAAGAAGGGGATGTCAGACAAGATAGCATGAAAGGCCGTTCTCCCCAGACACCGTGACACTGAATGAAAGGCTCTTGGCACAAGACTCAGAAAGTCCTCGCACTGCAGCCTGCCAGGGTCAACGCGCTCGGCCCCTCCCCCGCTGCCGCCCGGCTGCAGGGCCGTGTCCACGCCCGTGTCCGGCTGGCAGCCACGACCACGCCCCGGGGCCACACCGCTGCCAGCCCCACCCCCCTCCTCTCTGGACTCACGTCCACTCACAGCGGGTACGAAATCCAGCTCCAAAGTGCCAAATGTGAGGAACTCACTGCTCACTAGCGACACTTGGCCCACGGGCAAGGCACTCGAGGCCGTTCATCTGCTCGCCGCCCCGGCGCTGGGGGCGGGATGGTGGCGGAGATGCCACGCGCAGAAGCAGCCTCCGTGTCCACCTCAGAGCCCACCTGGCGCCACGTGAAACGCCCTGGCTGTCGGCTGTCAAGGACTGTTGGGAAGCAGTTTGACCCACGCGCCGTCTGCCGGGCACGCCACGCTGCCCACCACGGAATGGGCAGGCTCGGCGCTGCCGTCGGGGGCGCTGGCGCTCTCCGCCCAGTTCAGAGGAGCCCTGGCCCTTCTGATGCCACCCGGGCGCCCTGCGCCCTCTGGGCTCTCCAAGCCTCGGCAGGTGCTGCCCAGTGTCTTGCGGGAAGACTGTGCCCAGCCCCCAGGACAGGGACCCTAAGCCCCAGGGCCAGCCTGAGGCAGAGAGGTCGGCTCGTGGGCGCTTTCTGGAGAAGACGGACGGGCGAGCGGCTGTGAGGTGGAACTCAGAGTGGGCGTCTCCAGACGCGCCTCTTCCCGCTGCACAGCTCGGCCCCGGCCCTGCTGACTCCCAGGAGAGAGGACACGTCAGACCCTGGCCGGCGTCCGTGGCTACCTCAGAAGTATCAGGACGAGAAGCAACTTTGTATCCACTCTGCTTAGCTGAGCCTCCCTGGTGTTCCACTCAGACGCTGCTGTCCACGGGAACTGTCCCGTGTGACAGCCACAGAAAGTCACCTCAGTCCAGGTGCAGCTTGAGCAGCCCCTGGCTCTGTGGGTCTCTGTCTCTCTCTCTCCCCCCTTTTGGGTAAAAAGAGGAACAAATGCTAAGAGAATCGCCACCACCCCTCCCTGCAGAGGTGGCTGCAGCCGGCCTGTGACGGAGTCCGAGGAGAAAAGACCTTTCTCTTCTTCATTCTCAGGATCCTGGAGGTGATTCGTTAACTTGCTAAGTTCCCGCTGATAAAACTCAGAATAAACACAGTGAAGCGAAACACGGGCCCAGTCAAAACGCTGCGTCTCCTTTTACACCCACCCCGCGCACCCAGGGCCGTCTTCCCTCAACTCCCCCCACGTGACTCCCCACCTCCGCCTTCCAGACGGAGTTTCCTCTCGTCTGGTCACAGCTCCGGGCGTGACTCCCCCCCACCACAGCCATTTCCCACCACAGCTCAGAGAAGGGACAGTGACCTTGCTGTCTGCCTCATTTTGCTTTGTTTTCTTTGGTCATCCCTGAGCGTCTGGAGCAAATCAGTCACATTTTATTTTGCAAAAAACAATCTGCAAAAGCCCTCACTGGGTTGACGTAAGGAATCCCTGGTTTTGCTGGTTCCCCTGTGATTCTGCATCTTGGGAGCAAAGGCACCGACTGGCTTTGCGCTGCGTGATCTTGGGAAGAATCGCTCCACAGCGAACAGCGTGGAGACGACGAGAACCTCCCCAGTGTCCAGGAGGGCTCTTCTCGCGAGAGCAGCCAAAGCCCCGTCCACCGCCAAGGTCCCTCCCCAGGGCCCCGTGTCAGGGAGCTTCCTGTCAAGGCAGCTGAACGGGGAGCAGGACGTGGACAGTGAGGTTCCAGCAGAAGGGAAGGTCTCGGGAGGAAGTGACGCCCACGTGGATTAACAGGACCAGGAACCAGGGGCAGGAAGCCCCAAAGATGAGACGGGAGGACCCCCAAGTCTGCTGGGCTCAAGAACGTCCCTAAGTCTTTTGTGTCCTCCATGGAGACAGGTAGGAGCAACACCTGACTGCAGCTCTCACACCTGTGGTCGTCTGCAAATCAGGAGACGTCTCCCGGGCCCGTGACAGCGGCCCCCGCACTGAACTGCCCACACCCCGCATGCCTGGCCCTGCCCAGGGCGTCTGGGCTGGGGGGAGGGGGGCGGGGCGTGGACACCAAGCTCAGGTCGCAGGAGCTCTGTACATGCAAGACGCACGATGGCGCCACAGAGCAGGAGCCTGGAAGGAGGAGAGTGAGTCTCTCGGGGGACACAGAGAAATCTGGAAGACTGCAGGAAGGAGGCAGCCTTTGAGCTGATCCTGAGGTAGGAACAGGAGCCCCTGCTGGGTGGAGAGTGTGCACCTTCAGGAAACACAGGAGCCCAGTTTCCACCTGCAGGAGAAAGCACCTCTCACCTTACCTTAGGCTGAGGGACTCACTGCTCTGAGGCCACACGCTCCCGGCACCAGCCATACCCCCATCTGACAGCTCTCCTTTGAGCGTCTGGCACAGAGCCGGACTCCGGGGTTTGCACACGTTATCGAGCACGTGAGGTCCCTGCTGCTGTGGAGCAGACAGACGAGTATCAACGTTGATCAGAACGTCGGGTTGGAACAGAGCTGTGCAGAAATGACAAAGCTGGGGGTGCTGGAGATCTTGCTGGTCCCCAGGCAGGGCCTCTCCGAGGAGGGGGCGTCTGAACATGGACCTGAGTCAACGAGGACGGATGGGTCCTGGCCAAAAAGCAAGCACAGCGGCCCCAGGTTTGGCATGTCTGAGAAGCAGCAGACACGCGAGTGCACTCTCACACACACACACACACACACACACACACACACACACGCACACAGTCCCATGGGGCCGGGCCAGGAGGAGCGATGGGAGGGGATGTCAGAGCTGCAGGCCTGGCAGGGCCCAGAAACCCCTGAAACCTCAGGGGGAGACAGGAGGGAGCTGTGCAGTGACCCAGCTGCTGGGGTAAACTGCAGGGGTCTCGGGGTACCCCCCTCCACTCACAAGAGGAGGCCCTGCCCCCGGCAGGCTCACCCCTTCCTTTCCTCTGCTCCAAGCCAGGACAGTTGGCCCAGAATTCCCAGGCACAGAATCAGGATGGTCTCTCCCCGGGAAGAGTGGGGGCCAAAGGGAGCTCCGGCCCCTCGTAGAGAAGCCTTTTCCAGACGCTCCCATCCCTGTGGCCAAGAACCCCCTTCCCAGCCCCTGGCCATGCCTGTCGCACCCCCAGTTGTCATGGGGGAGCCCCCCGCGAGTGCTCAGCCATCCCTGGGCTTTGCCAAGTGGCCCAAAGGGGATCTGGTCTGCGGAGACGAAACGGCTCCTCGCGCCTCCCGGCGGGTTCCCAGACCTCTGAGCTCCCTCTCGGCCATTCCAGCCACGCTCCCTGCCCTGCAGACAGGCCGGTGGGATACGTAGGGAACTTATCTGGCTTAACTAGGATTGCCCTGAGTGAACCGTTCTCCTCACCTTGATTTAACATTGAGAAGCTGGGCCCTGATGGGGCCGTGTGAGCTGCTGCCCCACCTGGCGTTTAATTAATCAACAGGCTGGACGCTGGTGGCACCGACGGCCCGAGTGCTCACCCCACAGGCGAAGCCCCCGGGAGGAGCCCCGCACAGCTGCGCCTCCCTGGGGCTTCCAGGAGCTGCTGCTGCGTGGCCGGCGCTGGGCGTGGCCGCCACGAGTCACCTCCTTAGGGAAGTGGGGGATGGAGCCACCAGAGACTCCGACTGCCTGGGCTCTGGTACCGGCTCCTCCAGCAGCCGTCCAGGTGCGCAGAGGACAGGACCTCCCCACATCCTCCTCCCTCCAGCACTAAGGGAGCCAGGGAGCGGCAGAGACCCCCGCGGGGAGACGGGAAGGCGGGCACACCGCGCAGTCTGCAGAACTGAACCGTGGAACCCGACGTCACTGTCCAGCCCCATCCCCCACTCAGGCGGTGCATCCTCCGCCTCCCGGCTTTCTCCAGACACCCTTAATGCCGACTCTGTCTCCATCTGACTTTGGGGCTCCCTGAGCCTCTTGGAAAGGACCCTGGAAAGGCTGAGGGGAAGAGGAAGTGAGGTCAGTAATCCTAAGTGTCTAGTGCAGGCTGGTCACTGGCTTCATGTATTTTATTTGAACTGTAGGATTTTAAAATTGGGGCAACATGAAAAAAATCAGAAGAGTTCATGTAGAAATCCAAATTTCTGGTTTCACGTGGAAGGTCAGAACAGTTGGCCACACTGAGCCCACATTCCTGGGGACAGGATTGGGCTAAAAGGGTCCCTGGCTCAGGCAGCCACCTGCGGGCTGCTTGCCTTGTTTACCTCACCAGCCTGGCCCTCCAGACACCTGCATCAGGTACGGTCACCTTCTAGACAGGGAGACTGTGCCTGAGGGCCCAGGGACAGAGCACGTGACCTGCCCAGAGAGCCCAGAGGGGGCAGCCTGATGGGAAGGAGCCACTTCTCAACAGCCAGGAGCAGGGCACTGGTGCGGGATTTCTGTGGCCGACCTGGGGACACAGGAGGTGATCCAGGCAGAGGAACCGAGGCGCAGGCGTCGGGAAGGCTGGTGCCCTTCAAAGAACTGAGCAAGCTGATGTCAAATCCCGGTGACATAGGGAAGTTCCCAAACCTCCTTCTGGGACACGGTTCAACACACCACCGACACCTTCTGTCTGACGAGGATCAGCGGCACCCGCGGTGAAATGCGTGTGTCACTACACAAGGACGTTCTCCGTCCGCCCGAGAGCCTCGGCTTCCGTGGCGAGGCCAAGCCCCCCAAGGGGAAGCACCGCCCTCTGCCCCAGCCAACGCTGGGCGTACCTGACACCGCAGAGAGATTCAAGTTCATGTTCTGCAGGTGCTGGTGACGAACATGTCACGGAGGGATGATGACCGGCAGGCCTGAGCCTCCGCAGCCACACCAGGCTCAGAAGCCCTTCGAGGTTCTGGCTCCCTTCTGCTCCTTCCTTGCACGCGTGCCCACAGCTAGAACATTCCACCTCTGCCGGTAGCCGCCTGGCAGCCCGTGGCCCGACAGACGTTTACAGCCCCGCCGTGCCCAGAAGCCTCTGGCAGACCCCACAGCCGTGCCCTGCACCCTGCGCTCGCCAGAGGGTTTCCAAAGCAACATATTTTGGAGCTGAATTGTAAGATCAGAGAGTTGGGGAGATTTGTGCTATAAAACAAGGCCACTGAGATAAAATTTAATGGCGGAAGAAATATGGTATTTTAAAAACATGGAAATAAACATGGAGCAGAGCCTGGCTACGGAGCCGTGCGGTGCCGCTTGTGAGAGCTGCTCTGTCGCAGAAGAGCCCTAATAATCTTGAACAGTCCTGTAAATCTCGCTTATGAGATGCGGCTACTGTAAACACTTCTCCATGCTTTTTTCAAGTATTTATGTAGTGCCATTAGAAGTTATTAAATGTGAATGATTTTCACTGATAACGCTCTCACTCTGAAGGAGCTGCCACTGACTCAAACTGCAGATGCTAAAAGGGAGAAAGTCCTGGCATGGTCAGATGCCGGGGGCTGTTCCTGGAACCTTCCTTTCCATCTGGGACCATCCTGAACTCACCCAGTGACCAATGGCAAACTCCCCAACTATACAATGAGAAGCGTTCGTTCCCACAGCTCATTTATGTTTCAGTTTGCATTCGCACTCTCTGCGGCGGTGTCTGGCGTTTCACAAGGCCCTGGGAGTGTAACGGCAGGAAAAGGAGCCACCGTGCTCCCTTCCTGGAGCTTGTGGTCCAAAGGCAAACAGAGCCATCGGTCAAAGGATCACACAAGACAACATAAAATTGCAAACGTGCAACTGCCACGAAGCAGAGACGCACCTTCCACCGGGGGAGACTCACAGGGATGTCTGGCTTGGCCAGTCTTCAAGGTCAGAGGAAGCTTTTTCTAAGCAGAAACCCTGAGCTGACGTAAGACCTGTGAGACTAGAAAGGATTCAATAAGCTAAGAGGGGAGGGGAAAGTATCCCAGTTTCAAAAGCAGGAAGAGCACATGCAAGGCCCATGTGTAGGAGGGAAAGTAACATGTGCGAGAACCTAAAAGCAAGCTGGGCATCTAGAAAAAAATAATCTGTTGGGAAAATATGGTGGAGGGAAGGCCTTGCGGGACAGTAGGTGTATCTTTGTCCCAGTGGGGAGAGCCGCAGGGGGTTCGCGGCAGAGCAGGGAAGGCGCTCTGAGGGAGTCGCTCTAGCGCAGCATGACGCAGAGACTGAGACGCAGAGACTGAGGGCGTGCGCAGCGTAAACAGATGGACCGCGAGGAGGGTCCTGCCTGGGTGAGACGGGGGTAGAGTGGGGAGGAAAGAGGAAATGTCAGGGAGGGTCCTTACGCTTCTGGACTATACCACTGGGTGGAAGATGGTACCATTCACTGAAGTGAAAATACAGAAAAGTATCAGGTTGGAGGGCTGAAGGTTGTGAGTGTGTTTTTGGACCCCGAGGTGTCCATGAGAGTGACATTAAGTTGGCTCCAGACCCAGGCATGGAGCACAGAGGAAAGATCCAGGCTGGAGGTGTGAACGTGGCAGCCATCTGTGTGCAGGCGGTAACTGAGGCTACGAGCACACACGCCACTTTCTTGAGAGATGATACAATATTAAGGTAGCAGAAATGGATTGATCCCAGTGAAGTGCATCACTTAATGAAACGGTTCTCCACCTACGTAGGCTGAACATTCGAGTCATGCGGACAGTTACAGAAATGCTGGTGCTTGGGCTCCACCTACAGAGATTAGGATTTTATAATTGACTGAGTCTCTGAATTTGTAAACGCTTCTGAGGTCATTGTAATGTGCAACTAGCAGGTTGAAAACCGTAACTTAATAGCTGGGAAGTAAAAAATAAACTGCAAAGGAAACAAAGCACTGGCTAGAGAAAGAAGAAGAAAACCTAGTAGGAAGTAGCAGTCAGCAGTGCCGAGTGCCGCTGAGGGTCACTGAGATCAGGACTGAAAGTGTCCACTGGGTGTAGCGACCTGCAGGTCCCTGGGGACACTAGTGAGCATTCGCCGTCACCTTCCTGGGCTTCGCAGGAGAGGGTGTGGCCATCACACTGCCCAGGGGTTGTGAAGATGACACAGATGGCAAGGAGTTGAGTCAAGCGTGATGAGGACTAATTACTGTCCCAGGTGTGTGCTGGTGCAACCTCTGTGGAGGTCGATTTGTCGATATTAAAATAAAATCATAGATGCACATATCGTGTGTCTTAGGAATCCCACTTCTAAGAACAATAGCACAACGACAAATGCACAGGGTTACTCGCTGAAACACTGCTCATCACAGCAACAGGACCCAGCGCAAACGCCCATCAGCAGGGCACGCGGGAACCGAGCGGGGAACGCAGGCGCCCGTCACGCACTGCCTGGGAGTAGCCTCCGAGGCCCGGCAAGGGAGAGAACCACGGACGGCAGCCCGTGTAGCGCTGTGCTAACGTGTGACACACAAGGGCTTATAGACACCCACACGCATGTGCACCTATTTTCTCTGCAATGACACTTGGAATAGGCGACACTGATTACTTCCTGCAATAAAGCTGGGTGTGAGGGAACTGGAGAAAGAAATGAGAGAGAATTTGCACCGCATTTGTTATCTTCTAACCTTTTGAATTTCAAATCATTGAAGTCTATTGAAAATACAGCGCTGGTGTGGATGGTATTTCCCTAAAAAGGGCAGGGTAGGGAGTGGCTATGTTCTGAAATAGGAGAACAAACTCTGTCGGGGACCACACCCGTCACTTTGTATCCCTTAAAATTCACATAAGTGTGTCGACTGTTTTTGTTGCTATTTGTTTCATTGTTTGTTTGAAGTGAACAAGATTTCAAGAACTGGGATGTATTATTTAGAGTTTAGGCTGGGAGATGATTCATCAACGTCAAAGACACACTCTAGAGATAACATCGCATTCCTGAGGTCCTCATAATTCCCAGTCACCAAACTCAATTTCTGAGGTTGATACCAAATTCCCTGGCCTGGGAAGCAGGGGTCTGAGACCGGGTCTCAGTTGTGTCAGTGGTTTACTGGGTGGGCTCGGGCAAGTTGCTCCAGCTCTATTCTCCGTAGTTCCCCGACTCTGAGGTCGATAATCTGCACCCCCGCACTTTAACCGCCTCCCCTAAACTGGGAGGAGCAGAGGTCCCGGCTGTGCTTGTGCTTGTGCACCAAAAAGACACCAAGACACCTACACACCTGGTGGGTCTGCTATTTTGATCCCGTATCTGCTTGAAATTGGAATATTTCTTAGGACGAATGCATGCATACACATATGTACATACACATGCCTCTCCAGGAGAGCTGACCGCGTACAGACTTTACTGCAGGTCAAGAACGGAGTGATTTTCCAACCTCAACCCGCATGCCCAGGAGGAAGCAGGTGACGTCTCAGCTAAGCTGGAGCCATGCACGGAAAGGCAGCTTGGCCGATGCCCTATGGTGCTCATCGAGACAGAAGCTTCTGGACCAGCACCCCATCCGCCGGGAGGACCAACCCGAGGCCCCGTCAGCGGGACCAGCAGGACAGCACAGCACCACAGCCGGCCAGCTCGCCCGTGGGCTCTCGGAGCTTCAGCAGGCGAGCAGGCAGGCAAGGTCTGCCCTTTCTGGCTTGGTAAAAGTAGGCTTCGTTCATCCATCCATCTTCCCCAGGGTACCATTAGCGATTTATTGATTTTTCTTTTTAGAGAAAATCATACAGTTTCTTCATAAGACAGAGATTTGAGCCTGTACATCTAACCCTCACCAACTCCCACTTTCCAGCTGGTGCATAAAAACAGGGACAGGCTGTGTCCGCGCTGGAAACTCGGGACGAGGGGTCCCGTGGCAGGAACATGGGGTTTCTGCTGGCCCGAGACAGGGAGAAGCAGCCTGCGGTGGGGACACTCCCAACACAGGAGACCGGTTTGCCCAGGGGGCGGGCGTCGAGATCGGGGACTCACCTGTGCCTCAGGCGCCACAGGGTGGAGCAGGAATGCAGGTGACAGTGGGCAGAGCCACACTGGAATCCCACGGTATGCGCAAGTGACCTCAACCAGCAGCTAGTCCAGACCCAATGGCACCTATTCTTCGACCACTGTCAAGTCCTCAGTGGCACCTGTGGGGGCGGAGCCTCATGCACCTGCCCCCCCATTCCCATCAGTGAAACCAGGGGGGCTTCCAGGTCCCCTTCACCCCTTTTTGGGTAGAGAGTTTTGGCAGAAAAAAGATGAATTTAATAAAGCCTAACCTTAGCAAGAGAAAGTATCTGTTTGCAGACATTTCAGGTGGTGGAGCTGAAGGTGCGAGGAGGCCGAGATCCGAGGTGAGAGGGGAGGGAGAGGAAGAAAGGCCAGGAAGGGGGACACCGAGGGAAAGGCACTCAGCACGCTCGGGGGACGGTACAGCTCTGGCCGAGAGTGGAGCTTGGAGAATCTCCAAAAATCCCAAGTGAATTTCTGCTCCCTGACCAGCAAGGGGGGATCCCTCCTGGTCGCTGATGGAATAAATGCACAATTCTGGAAACAAGTCCTCCAGAAATCCGGTCCACTGTGGGACCATCCACTATTTGGCTTTTCCTCGGCACTTTCAGTTTTAATTTCCCAAAGTGTTTTCCTGTAAATTTATATTAGACAAAAAAAAAAAAAAACGTGCTAAGGATCGAAACACACACACACCTTGAACGACTTCTCATCTTCTGGAGATCAACATCTCGTTTGCTGGACCCCCAGAGCCCCCAACTTGGCTGGCCGCCCCAACAGGCTGGACGCAGTGACCAGTTACAGCCTCAGTGACTTGCACGGGACGGGAGCTGTGGGACTTGGCTCCTTAGATGATGTTTAAATGACAGCAGCCTCCAAGGCAGAGACAGAAGCTGGAATTGTGAGCGAGGCCCCCGGCTCAGGTGCCAGGAAGTTACAGCTGAGAGGGACCTCTCCCCTGGGCCTCTGCTTTCTCATCTGTGAAGTGGGACAATAAGAGAGCCTCTCTCATGGGCCTGTTACGAGAAGTGTGCACTGTGCGGAGAGCGTTCCTGGCACCTGGCAGGCAGGCAGACCTGGCCTGGGTCTCCCGGTTCCTGTTCTGAGAATTCCAGCCACGACACTCTGCTTCCCAGCCAGGGCTCGGGTTCCAGTGTGCACGGACCATTCCCACTGACGGCTTTACTTTGTCCTAGGGAGGTGAGTAGAGCAGCAGCCTTCCGGAAAATGAACGCTGTGCCCAGCTCATTGCCCACACGTCTGTTACTGTCCCCGCTAAACACCGTCAGCACTCAGCTTCCCATCCTCGCCTCTTTGTCCCCCAGTTCCATTGTCCTCTCTTTTGTCTTCCCTGATGCTTCAGGAACAGCAGGAACCAGGACACATACACACAGGCAACACCCCTCAAAGCTGAGACCCTCCCGGCCCCTCGCAAAGGTGGTTCCCAGCACGGGGGGAGGCAGGTGCTGTTTCCAGGTTGCCGCCTGTGAGCCAGCCAGGTGCTGGTGGGGGGGGCGGAGGGCAGGGGTCAGCAGGGGTCGTCGTCTCTTCTCTCTCACCGCTGGGCACCGAGCCCGCAGAGGTCAGAAAACCTGCTCGGCAGCACCGTCGGCGTCAGCACAGGCGGCGTTGCCGGATCACGTTCAGGCACAAGGACCCTACTTCACGGGAGTCGGGGGAGCACTGTGTGTGCACACACAGGAGCCCGTCGTGCATGGCTGGGTAACCCGGGAAGGCAGCGTGGAGGAAAGGGCTCATGCTCACTGTTGACCAATGGATGTGATCTCTACAGGCAAGAACAAGAGGGGAGAACATTCAGGAAGCTGGGGACAGCAGGACCAAAGGTGTGGAGCTAGACCGTGCAACGTGCCACTGCACAGACAGGAGAGATAGGAGGGAGAACATTCAGGAAGCTGGGGACAGCAGGACCAAAGGTGTGGAGCTAGACCGTGCAACGTGACACTGCACAGACAGGAGAGATAGGAGGGAGAACATTCAGGAAGCTGGGGACAGCAGGACCAAACGTGTGGAGCTAGACCGTGCAACGTGCCACTGCACAGACAGGAGAGATAGGAGGGAGAACATTCAGGTGTCCCCAAGCTCCAGGTATCATGACAGGTCCCAGGCACTTGCTGAGATCTCACGACAGTCCTGGGAGCAGGTGCGTTGGCTGTGAGGACTGTGAAGTTCAGAAGGGTAAACCTACTGCCCGAGGTCGCCCGCCACACACTGGCGGCCTGAGTGTCGGATTCCAAAGCCACGGTCCTCCCACTGCTCTGGCCTCGTCAACCCTTCCTAGAGGGAAGGCCTGGGCACTCTGGTTCATACAGGGCCAGTCGGATCTCCGTGAACATGGAATATTCCCTCGAAGAAGTCCCAGACCTGGGAGGGTCTGCAGCCTGCAAGCATAACCCCCAATTACGCCAGCACGACTCTCAGAAATTCCCCTCGGTGGAATGGCCGTGTTGTCTTTGTGTGGATCTAAATCCTGCTGCTCTATTGAGTGCTGCAATTCAGCCCTAATTGGACTTCTGCAAGTGCAGGCACAGATGACAGCCGGCCTCCGGGCAGCACAGTGTCCGTCATTAACACGCCGGTGCTGGCCTTTGCCCGGCTCTGCCCCACCTCGAGGAGCTCTGGAAACAGAACTGCCAGGCGATAGCCTTCCCTGCGAATCCACCTCCGCAAAACACCTGTTTCCTCTAGGAGGGGAAGAAGGGCGCGACCCTCACGACTAGCAGACAATTCGCTAATTGCCTCGCTGCTGGCCCGGAACGGTCCCTGCAGCCCCTCCTTCCACGCTGGGGAGGACACTCAGAGCCCCCAAAACTGAGGGGCTGAGATTTGTGGGTGACGGGGCTGCAGGGAGCCCCAGGCCGGCTCGGGATCCAGCAAGTTCAGAGAGGGCAGTGGGAGGGGGGCGCAGAGCTCGTACCAGGCTGCTGGTGAGGACGGCTGGAGACAAAGGGTCACCTCGGGCTAGACGCTTGAGATGACCAAGCCGTGGCGGAGGCTGGAACAGGACAGAGTGTCATTATCAGGACAGGCCGGCTCCCTGATAAGAGCCTGGAGCCAAGTGAAGGGTTTCACGGCCCGCTGAGGAGTGAAATGTCAGCTCACGTCCGGCTGAGCGTGGTCAGCCGTGGGTGCAGGTGGCTGCCCTGGACTCGGAGTGAACTGTGTGCCCTTTCAACACGGCACTGAGCACCCACAGACGCTGGACGGCCGTGCTCAGCCCTCCACTCATAGCCGGGCAAGGCGAAGCCCAGACAAGAGATGGGACCTGCCCAGCGCCGTGCGTCTCAACCCTCCAGGCGTCTGTGCCCTTGGCTGCCCAGGTGGAGAGTCCGGCGGCCGCCATGGGTCTGGCCAGACAGGGACAGAGATGGGTCAGGGCTGGGTGCAGGGGTTGGTTTTCCAAAGCCAAGTCACGCAGTCTTTGTTCACAGTGGCGGGCAGGAAAAGGGATCCAGGGGACCGTGATGCACCCCCATGCCATCCTGCCTCCCATCACTAAGTCACTCGACAAACCTTCCTTCCTGGCTTGGGAATGTAACTTCAGGTAGGACTGTCAAAGTCCCCGCCGTCCTTCAGCTGGAGGGAAGACAGACGTCAACCGAGTCAGCAAACGCAGGGATGAGGCTTCAGCAGCCTAAGGGCTGGAAAACGACTACACGGAGGAGCGTGAAGAGCAGTGACCGGAGGACGCGCCCCCGGGACACGTCACTCACATCCTAGCACGTCATGAACAGTCACACACCCGTCCCCGTGCTGCCGGCTGCCTGCTCAGGGGCCCCCCGCAGAGGCCCGTGTTTGGCCTAATTCTGCAGTTTGTTCTTTGCAGAGATGGAGCAAGGGGTCACACGTGACCTGCAGAAGTGTCCTTTCCTAACTGGCCAGCCACAGGTATCTCTGTCACCGCCTCTCACTCTGCACATCCCGAACCGTCTCTTGCAGAGAATGTCGGTGACCCTTAGGCGCAGGGGCTGGGCCACGTGCTTCTGCCTGTGCTCAGTGCTCCGGGATCGACCCTGAGCAGGGACAGGCTGTTGGGAAGGAAACACCGGCACTGGTGCAAAGATGGACCAGCAGACTAGGGGACTTGTCAGCTCTTGTCCACAAAGCGCTGAGAACAGCTGTCCTCGGGGACCTTACCAGGGGGCTGTGAGCTGGTGCGTGCCTACCGTGCCAGGCAGCCCCGTGCACGTCCACCTGTTCACACTCCCTCGCGGAGACAGGCTGCCGTCCGCTGAGCCTGCCCTGCCGGGCCCGGTGGGAGCCGACTTCTTTGCACCTTTCTCCTCTTCTGCCTGCCTTCCTTCCAGAATTGGTGCCGGCCAGGGCCGTGACCAAAGGCCCCAGGTGGGTCCCAAGCTCAGGACAGAACAGTGGGGACACACAGGGCCCGGGCCTCCTCCGGGGAGTGGGGGGAGCACGTAGAACATGTGGCCTCCTGCCTCAGTGGCTTTAAGTCACCTCCCCGTGTCTCTGCATCGCAGTCCTGACAGCCACGTCTGTACGAAATCTGAGTCGTTTGTTGAAAAGACAAACATCTGCTCCCTTCTGTCTGTGCTTTGTCGGGGAGGAAGAGGAGCTGAGGCTCGAGGGGGGGCAGGGAGGAGTGAGGCCACCGCCGAGTCTCACTGCACCCGAAGCAAATGCCTCCCTGGCCAGCTGCTCTCCCCGCCTTCCCCATCCTCTTCCCATGGATGTCGGAAGCCTCCGTCCTCCTTCCTCCTCCCTCACCTGGGGAGCCTGGCCCCAGGGCGTCAGTCCTGCACCCGGACCGTTCCGGCTGGTGGAGCAGCCACCCCAGCGCAGCCACAGAGCCAGTCCTGGCTTCACACGTCAGCCAGTCGCTGTGTGTCTTTGGGCAGGTTTCATTTGCCTCCCTGTGCCTTGGTTTACACACTTGGAAAACAGGGTGGTCTGTGTCCTACCACATGATTATGAGGTTCGGATCGACAGGGGCAGGTAAAACCCACAGCACAGCGCCTGGCAGTCGTGAGCACCCGTCAAGGTCACTGACTTTGTCGCTGTTGCAACATCAGAAAAACTAGCCTTCGGGTCTTTGCACAGAACTGACTGGTCACCACCCTGTTCCTCCACCCTGTGAGCCCTGGAACGACGCCTGCCTCGCAATTCTTATCCAACTCAGCAGACGAGCCGGGGTCCCCAGTGGTGCCAGGTGCGTGGACGAGCCTTCTGGAATGGACAGGCTGCCTTTTCCCGTGCCGTGTGCCGTGTGACTCGAACCCAGTGCCTGGAGGGAGCCAGGTGGGCGTGCGAGGCACAGGGGGAGGGTGGAATTTGAGCTTGAAAGTCCCAGGAGTGACTCGTGGCAGCGTCTGACCTAGACACGGAAGGATGAATTAGAAAGGAAGCGAAGTTTGGGCAAGTGGAAGCCGGGTGCAAGGAGGATGCGAAGAAACGCAGAGGCAGGAAATCTCCAAAGGCACAAACTCCATCCCCGGCTCAGAACTGCCTTCCTGCCTCCCCGTGGGGCCCTGAATGCTGGTAGTTCAAAAGCGCTTTCCAATAAACACAGATGAAAGAGGCTTAAACCTCTGTTTCCTTTTTCTCCACATGCACAAAATGATAAACACCCCTGGGACGGCTGGGGTTTGTTACACAGGCGGATTTTTGCAAGTTTGTCACACACATCTGGACTACGGCTTATAAATCAAGTTCGGTTCTCTTTGCTGGGGAGTGAATTATTTATCCAAGCAGAGCACCGGGAGATGGGAGGAGAGGCACCGGGAAGATACTGTCGAAGTCATTTATGTTCCAAGATGGGGCGGTGTCGGGGTGGAAGATTCCGCCTTCGTGGTTCTGGTGTTTCCTGATTTCACGTGCTCTCTGCCGTAGCCACGGACTCCAAATCAGGGTCTCGCATTCGGGTCCGGCTCTCCTCGGTGGCCGGGTGCCTGCGCTGGGCGGTGAGTGTGCTCAGCTGGGTGGAGAGGACCGTCCTGGAGTCCGGGGGCTGCACCGAGCCCAGCGCCACCCTCCCTCTGCCTGGGCTGTCCTCAGCTCCTCAAAGCGGGACGGGAGCAGGGGTAGCACCTTCCCCCGGGGGCTCTGCAGATGGAACGAGGTGGCAGCTGGCTCAGGGCAAGTGGGCTCAGCTCCCAGCACCCCACCTGCGAGTCACCCCGCGTGAGTCACCCGAGCGTAGTCCAGGGCCACCCGCCCCCAGAACCCCACGGGAGGTCCGTGACGGGGAGGAAATGTCGACACTTTCAGTCAAATCTCTGGAAGAAAACGACGCTGGTTCGTTTTCTTGCTCTGCTGTTAGTCTACAGGGGGGTGGTTCGGGCGCTCACAAGTCAGCCATGGACACTGTGAGCGGCACCCAGGGGCCCCTTCCTCCCCGTGTGCCCCGCAGGGAGCCTGCAGGATCCTCCTCCACCAAACCGGCGCTCGGGAAATGTGGGTGGGTCAGATTTGCTTTAAAAAGTCAGCAAGTAGTTGCATAAAGCCCTCTGCTCCTCAAATCCGCCATGGGACGCTGCCCTGGGAGCCACCCGTGGCCGTCCCCAGGAGCCTAGCTCCCCGGGGTCCCGTGAGCTTCAGGTCTCCAGGATTATTTTTCTCTGGACTCGGCATTTAGGGGCAAGTGCCAGCTGACAGGCAGGAATGCCGCCTGTCCTCCAGGAGTCTGCCCACCCCTCAGACGCTTCCCAGGCACCTGCTGCTTCTGCCTTTGCCACCTGCACGGTGAGGGCTGGCTCAGAGCTGCGATCCCAGGTGCTGCCAGTCCTCAAAGCCCAAGAAATGTTCAACTTTATTCATTAAACTAGATTTCTCAAGGAAGAAAGGTAGACTTGTATCTTCCAGAAAGAACGCCGGCAGTGTCAAAATAAAAGTAATTATTTGTCTGAGCCCACGTTGATTCCAAAATTAATCTAAAATAATCCATTCTCTGAGCATTTCAGTTTATTGGGGTTTTATGACCTCATGCAACAAATACTTACAGAGTCCCTCTGTGCCTGTCACCCCGTGGGCTCAAGCACGTATCCCTGGGACCACCCTGGAGACTCGATGTCCACACAGGCAGCCCCACAAGTTCAGGCAGCCGGGGGCAGCCCACTGAGCAGCTTTTGCGAGGTCTGCGGAGGAGGAGGAGGC
Organism: Varecia variegata; assembly: GCA_028533085.1. NCBI lineage: Eukaryota > Metazoa > Chordata > Mammalia > Primates > Lemuridae > Varecia > Varecia variegata. The sequence goes on along the minus strand of CM052449.1, from coordinate 31,693,338 downwards.
TGGTGAGAGCTCCTCAAACCCTACAGCTGGGGCTGGGGGACGAGGCTGTAGTCCTCAGTTAGGAAACAGCAGGAGCAAATGTCAGCCGTAGAAGGGCCAGGGGGAAGGGGAGGGCTGAAGTCCTAACCACTAGTACCTCCGCTGTGACCTTATTTGGAAATACTATTAATATCTTTACGGAAATAATCAACTTATTATCATACGGTCCTTAGGGAGGTCCTGGATTCAATATGATTGGTATTGTCATAAAAAGGAGAAATTTGGACACTGAGACAAACATGCACAGAGGGAAGACACGCGGAGACACGTGGCGACACACGTGGAGAACGGAGCAATGCATCCGCAAGCCGAGAAACGCCGAGGACGGCTGGGGGCTGCCAGCACCAGAGGCGGCAGGGAAGGGTCTTCCCTAGAGCCATCGGAGAGGAACCAAAACCTTAATTTCAGACTTCCGGCCTCAGAACCGTGAGACCGTAAGTTTCTGCTGTTTGAAGCCACCGTACTGTGCCGTGGCAGCCCCGGGAAACTGTCACGGAAGCATTTTAGCTCTGGATGCTCTAGAAGCCGACTCGGGACAAGGTGCAAACAAGCAGATCTGAAGGGCGAGAGTCAGGAAACGCTGGTGGAGGAGCAGGGACGGGGCGGAGGGGAGGCAGCAAACGCCACATGCCGAGCCCGGAGCTCCGAGGGAAAGGGGCTACTGCCCCGGGAGGCTCGGAAGTCAGGGCGGAACTTGCACTGGCGTCCGTCTGCAAGGTGCGGGAGCCGGGGGTTTACACGCCAGCCCTGTGGGTTGGGGCCACTACCCAGGGCAGGGATGTTCGTTCCCTGGTACGTGGCACGGGCAGCACCGTGGGCTCCAGAGGCCAGAGGGAGCCCTAGACAGGGCCTGGTCCCGTGTGCACTGAGGTGACAAGGACAGGGATGGGACCAGGGCACTGGCAGTGCTGCTTCGGGAACACTGGGAGAGGGAGGAAAAGCAGGAAGTTTCCAGGAGCCAGACTGGAACTTCGATGTCTGGACCTCGCTCTGCGGGCAGCGGGGAGATAATGAGTTTCGAGTAGAGGAGAGACCAGATCAGAGCTCAGCTGTCGGAAAATGAACTTGGGAGGGTACACGGAAAAGAAAAGGCAGAACAGGGACACTCAGCTGTGCTGGGGGACAGAGCTCGAGGGGGACAGGACTCGACTGACATGGTAAGAAGTGCCGGCTCACGGCCCCCCATGCCTGACTCAGGGTGGGGCACCCGGGACGGACACAGCTTCAGGAGGGGACCCGCCTGCCACACCCCTCCCCCACCCAAGTCCAAATTTCAGACCTGATGAGAAACACAGGCCACCGGGAGTCGAGCAGGAGGCCTTTTCCAAAGCTTCCCAGGCCTCCTTCCCTCCGAATCAAACTCGGACGGAGGTCGCAGGTGGGGAGCTGCCACCTGCCGTCTGAAGCTGGGTCTCGTTTGCCAGTTTGCAGCCTGCACTTCACACCGCTTCAAAAGAGGGTTATCAACGCCGACTCATAAATAAATGAAGAAGCGATAATAGATAATGCATTCCTTTCCAACATGGCTCTGATTTCCTTGATGATATAAAAATCACTAACCTAGATTGCCCGATAGGTAGAAGACCCTCAAAAAGGAACAAGAGGGCGCGTCCCTCATGAGTTGCACAGAGATGGCAGAGACGCTGCTTTTCCCTGCTCTGACCAGAGGTGCCCGCGGGCGGCTGTGCAGGGGTCGCTGAGCTGCTCCTGGCGTCCTGGGCACACCCAGCAGGACGGGCTCTCTCTGCCCGGGAACTAAGACGGGACATCGGTCCCCACACGCAGCAGCGGGACGGAGACGGGATGGCCGCAGTGACACTCCCAGAAAGGGAGCAGTCTCTGCCCACCGGGGGAGGGGACATTGACACCGTCCTCAGGGGGCCCCCCGGTACCTTGTTCTCTGTGCCCCTTAAGTCTACGGCAGGGAAGGTCCTTTCTGTTCCATCATTCCTCCTGGCCACCTCTAAGAGGGTAACAGAAAACACGCGGTGCTTGGGGGAGCAGTCAGCTTTACCAGCCACGTCCTGACAGGCAAGGCTGGGACGTGAGGGTTGTTTTAAGTCCCCAACAGCCTCAGCCTCTATCTGTCCGGGCCTGTGATTCCTTCAGTAGCAGAACTCTTGAAAGGTATTTGCTTCCAGGCAGAGCCAAGCAGCATTAACCACACCTACGGTCCATTCCTCCCGACTTGACTGCGAGTGCCCTGCCCACAGCAGTCTCTCCGGGAGAGTCACCCTTTGCCTTTTGTCACTGAGCCATGATGGGGAAACTGAGTCTCAGAGAGGGGAATTGAGTTTCTCTGGCCTCACTCCTGGGTTTGAAGCCAGTTTTCTAGGTCTCCAGAGTTGTCTGTACCACTTCAGCCCACAATCCCAAATCTCCAGATATACTTTGTTCTGTGTTAAATAATTCCAAAGCCATAATAAGTCCTTTTCAGAGGCTCCAAGAAACTGACTTAGGCGCTGAGAACTGCAGAACTCTTAGCACATAATGACTCTGTGCCACCCCGCGCTAGCTGACCTGACCAACTTCCCTGTGATGTCCAGCCGGACAAGGCTGTGTCCCTGAGGTAAGCCCAGCACCCCAAACCCCCAGCTGTAAAACATCAGTCTGAGCAAGTTCAACACAGCCGGGAAATTTTACCTTTTGTTCTACCAACAAGTGACACGGGCCCCTGACCCGTCCACCTGAGAGCTGGTTCTACAGAAGGCTCACAATTGTGAACATGCGTCTCTTGCCGCTCAGAGGTGACTTTATCAAGGACCTGAGAGCCAATCTTTTCAAATGGAACCAATAAAGAAAGATAAGGCCTCTGTGTCCCAGTCTCTGTGGGAAGACAGAGCCCTAACTTAGGGAGCTGCCCGCAGACACCTGGCCTCACACCCTGACCGGCCCTGCGCCCTGTCCCTTCTCTGACTGCACCGAGCACCTGCTCTTCCCTCCCCGCCTCTTCCTTTGACACGCCCGGCTCACCTCTGCACGAGTGGGAGCGGAGCTCAGGCTTACTGGGCAAGTGTCTCCCCCACTGTATTAAGGTCCGGCGGTATTTGTCTTCGATGCCCCTTTTAACTCAATGCTTGTTTCCACAGACACCATTTGCTCCCTCCAAAGGCTCGGATGTCCTTCTCAAACTGTAACGAACATTAGCTTCACTGAGGGGGGGGGGGGGTGTTTGTCAAAGACACACGGCCCCAGGCGCCCCCCTCCCGGGATTTGGTTAATGGCGCGGGTGGAGACGGGGAATCTGCGTTTTTGCAAGGAAGCCCATCCCCACCTGCTCAAGGAGATTCCGACGCAGGTGGCTGCCTGGCACCCTGAGAAACACTGTCTTACTAGTCCTGCAATTGCCACCTGGTAGGGGATGAATAACATTCTGTGAAAAAGTAGCAGGTTCTTCTGAAGTTGCTCGAGGACATGTGAGAAGCACTTCATTAATTTTCACCCCAGTCCTTGGAGGTGGCATCGTGATAGTTATAATTATCCCTCGATTACTCGGAGGGATAAAAGAGAACCAGCTTGGACACGGAAGCCAGGCGACAGCCACGTCCACCCAGCGTGAGGGTGGTGGCAGGAGGGCAGCTTGAAGGAGCAGACCAAGGACACACCATTCTCCGCAGAGGCCGGACCTGAGCCACAGGTGCAAGAAAACCCCTCCCCTGTGCCCAGCCGAGGAGGGAAGGGACAGAGGACAAGACAAAGGGAAGGAAGGGAGACAAACCAGTCCTGTCTCTGATCCACAGGCCACAGAAGGGCTCCACTGAGTTTTATAAAATATTGAATTAGTTGCCAGTATTTTCAAATCAGGTAACTGCAGATGAGAATTTAAATCTATGGCTTCTCATGAAGAATCAGATGCTCTGGAGACTCGCAGAGCTAGGGGGGGCCACTCACTCTGGACGGGGTGTGCAGCCTGCTCTAAATGACCACGGCACTCAGCGACGTCACCTGCCCGGGCCCTGCAGGCAGTTGGATGGAGACCCCAGTCCCCTCGGCCGACCGTGCGTCCTAGCACAGCTAAGCCTGGGGACAGGACTGTCATTTCTCCTCTTCCCCACGTGGTCAGACACCGCCCTCACAGGGTCTGAGGAACAGGGGCCCCGAGACAGGTGAGTGTGGGAAATATCTCATCATCCTCCAAGAGATCCGCCCACAGCAGCCCGCTCCGTGCGCCCAGTGGAGGGGCCAGTGGTGTGCACAGGTCGTCACAACTGGAACAAGTGGATCCCTGGGGACTGTCCCACAACCTGCTCTGTCAACATCAGCCACTGTCAGGCGGAGGAAACAAAGGAAAATGTGCAGAAGCAGAACGGCCCCCACCAGTGAGAAAAATCTTAGGCTTTTCTGGCAGCAAAAGCATTTGAACAAACGAGAACTTCTAAGAGAAAATGAACAGCTTTAGAATGAGTTTATCATCAACAAAGCCAGCACGGGCTTGGGGCTTTTTTGTAATATTTTAAAATTAAGTTAACATTCATTTAACGTTAAAACAGGGATTTAATGAAGTCTGAAGAATAATCCAGCCTTTGACTAAGATAACTAAAATTCCATTTTAATATGCGAAACAATACAATTACATTCAAGCAATAATTAAAAAACATTTTATCCTAATCGTAAGCTCACACAAAACTATGAAGGAACGATCTGGGAGCCACTATAGTACTTCCAATATGAAAAAATATGAGGAAACTGAAAAAGTAATGGCCTTTAATTCAAAACCAACTGATAGGGCATACAGAGAAGTATCAGATTCCTGTGAAATCTCAACTGCAACACTCACACCCCAGACAGTCTTTGAGAATCCAGGGAAAGCAAAGCCACCGTCTGCCACCGGCCAAACGCATAGTCACTCCTCACCCACTGGCTCTAATGAGCCATCCTCGGACAGTCATAGCTTTTCCTTAAGAAACCAAACAGAATTCCAGAATTTCTGCTACCCTGCCCCAGGTTCCCTGTTCACAACATATTTTTGTTGTTCAGTCTATTAGCTCCAGAAGATATCCAGAAACTCATTTTCCAAAGTAGCTTTTAAAAATTACACTAAATAAAGTAGGTATTTTCTGGCAAGTGTATCAAATTTATAAACATGAAGCATGTAGTTACAGAGCAAAGATACTTAATAGCTGTGTTTCACAGGATCACACGGAAGCTCCATGTTTAGAAACAAAGCGTGAATAATTTAAGCTGGGAAGTGTCTTCTCACCCATCTGTCCATCCAGTGTGTAGTAAGCACCTCCTGTCTACAACACCGCGAGTGACGCTGGACACGCCAAGATGAGTCCAAAAGGTCTCTGTGGGAGTTAGGGGTGGCATGAGCGTAGGAGACTGGTTTATACACGACAGAATTGCTAAATGCCATCTCAGGACTGCTTTGGTTATCAGTGATATAACCCCACACAACTCAATCAAAAAAGGGACTTATTGGCTCGTGCAACTGAATACTTGGGTTCAGGTACAGCTAGATCCAGGAGACTGAACATGGTCATCAGAAGTCAGGCTGCATCTCTCCTCTCCTCTTCCCCGTGTGCCTCCATCCTCAGACGGTCTGTCTCTACATGGTGGCTGTCACAGCTCAGGTCTGCATCAGCCTAAGCGGTCTCAGAAGAAAAGCCTTCTCTGATGCTATGGTTCTAGCAAATATAAAAGAATTTACTTCCTCCGACTTGGTGATCTTGACTTATGGAGCAATCTCTAGACCTACTGCAGTAGCCGTATGGGAAATGGAATATTCTGATTAGTTAGGACTTGTGCATGGACTCAGTCCCAGGAGCCCAGGGAAGAACGTTTCAGCTCCCAAATGCCAAGAGTGAGCTTGGAGGAAGGGTGATGCCCCAAGAGAAAATCAAGGTGCTGTCATCACCAAATGGAGACATGAATAATAGGTTAAAAAAAAAGAAGAAGAAGAAAGAAAAAGAAAAACAGTTGCCTTCTAGAAATGTCCTAAAAGAAATACAATTCCTGTGCGATGGTCAGCCAGAGGGGGAAGGAACAGAAGTGTGGTCGTGAGCGCTGCCTTGCCCCTACTGGGAAAAACACAGAGGAGGAAGATGAGGCCCACACAGTTTGAGTTCTGTTTCTCTGGATCCTTTATTTTTTGATAAATCATAGTGCATTTGTCCATAAGAATCATCTCTTTCAGTCAGTACCCAACCATTATATACCTGAGGATCTAAAGTTACTTCACATCTGTCTAAACTCCATTCATTATTAACTCATTCAATAAATAAATATTTAGTAATTATCCTGTGCTGGGTCCTTATCTATGTTTTAGAGTAATGAAAACAAGCACATAAAAATCCATGCCCTTGTAGAGCTTACAATCCAGTCAGTGGATACAAACAATTAATAGAAAAGTAAAACATAGTATGAAGGATGTCAAACAATAAATGCTTGGGGAAACATCAGTCAGGGAAAGAGGAAAGACATGTCTACAGTAGCACTCTTACAATAGGGACTTGGAAAAAGTCTAAAGAAAGTGAAGGAATGAATCATGTAGGTAGTTAGGGGAAGAGCTCCAGGCATAGAGAGCAGGCAGTGCAAAGGCCCTGAGGCAGGTGTGTGCCCAGACTCTTGGCAACCACTGTGGCATGAGAGCGTGAGCAGCAAGTAGATGAGGTGAGAATGGCAACACAGAGATACAACATGAAGGACCTTAGATATTGTAAGAACTTTGGCTTTTATTCTGGATGGATACGAAACAATTCAGTAGTTTGAATAGTGGAGATTATTAATGTGACTTCTATTTTAAAATCATCACTCTGGAAAAGAACACAGAGGAGATTGGTTAGGTTACCTCTGTGCTAATCTAGGTTAGTGAGGATATAGTGGCCAGAAATTTTTGGTTCTATGTTTTGAAGGTAGCGTTGACAAGATTTGCTGAAAGATTTGATTTGGGACGCTCCGGGGACAACCCTGAGAATCCTGCCCCGAGGAGTTGCCGTGGCCTGGTGGGGGGTGGGGAGTAGGAGTTGCCCTGTGGTCACGTTTCGTGTGAGGTGTCCGTTAGCATTTAAGAGAACGCGGAGAGGGTGGCTGGTACCCAACCCTACAGGCCCGGGGAGAGGACAACCTGGAGATGATGACTTTGTCACTGTAGAGGTGACATTTGAAGCCGTGCGTCTAAATGCAACCACACAGAGAGGATGTCGACAGAAGAGAGGATGCACGTAGAGTGGCGAGAGCAGAGCCCGGGGCCACGAGGCCCAGAGGCCTCAGCATCAGACCGGGGGCTGGACCCTTCCTCCTCCTATGATCTGGTTCCCTAGAGGCATGTAGTTTTTATTTTAATCACATTCCAGAACCGTCCGTCTGGAGCTGAGGTCTCAGATTCGACACTGGGGTCCAAGCAGGCAAGATAACAAGTGAACCCCACAGAGTGCATGTCAGGTGCCCTGGCCAAAAAGGGCAGCACCTCCCAGCTCCGGCTGCCTGTCCTGGGGGGTTCTGAGCCTCATTTTGTCAGATCTATGGTTTTCCACGAAAGCTGAAAAAGTCTAGGTGTTTAAATATTGACTCAAAACACTTTTTAACTCTGTACTCTGAGTTCATCTGACAGCGACCTCTTGCCTGTGGACCAAGACTTGAACACCCTGGAACGACTCAGCCAGGTCCACTCTAACATCCTCCAGAGAGGAACCCTCTCCTCGTGAAATCCCCCTTTTCCTCCCACCAGCCCCCTCGGTCCGTTTGTAAGGTCAGTAAGTGTGAACCTTCTTGTGCTGGCTTGTCCCCAAGCAGGCCCACCGGGCCCCAGTGTCCCCCTCGCCAGGGAGTCTGCAAAGAGGGGCTTTCCAGAGACACGGAAGATAGAGACAGAACAACAAATGAATAAAGGATTCAGCTTTTCCAAGAATAAAGCCGTCATATCCTGACAGGCCTGCACAGTTCCAGGGACAGGGCCAGGCAGAGATAAGACAGAGCGATCTGTGTGATCACGATGCCACCTGCATCCCAGCCGGGTCTGTGCCCTTGAGCCGGAGGTGCCGCCCGGGCAGCTGTTTACCAGTTAGTCAGTTAGCGGTGCTGAGACGCACTCATCTCTTTTACTACTTCCTTCGGTATGTATAATATTAGCAAAATGTCCCATTGGCTGGTAAATCATCTTTAATTCCTGTGGAACTCATCGTAATGTTAACCATGATGGATTCTTGTGGTATTTAAAGAACTAGATTGTCAATTAGCTTTTATGAGATACATCACACTCATCAGCCTCGTATCAGACCTTCCTTTTCCAAAGAAGCCAGTTATTAAAATGTACAATAATTTGCTTTTATTATAATCTATCTAAAAGCCAAAGCTAGTCTCCAAAATAATTTAAAGTTTTTAAGTTGCAATCTAAGAGACCTTTTCTTCAAAATGACTGCGTAATATAATGTCCCCATTCTTGGTTAATTATTTTGCAGAGTGTGAATTTCAGTTAATCGTTTCTTGCAAGGACCAAATAACATAGGTGCTTCCTAATAGCCTCTCCGGGAATAAGCACTGTCCTTTCAGAAGCTAATTAATCAAGCCACGCTCGTAAAAACTTAAGTAACTACCCACCGGGGTGAGAGTCCCCTGAGCACCCCTGCTCCTGGAAATCACCTGGCCACGTGTTGACCTTGGCAGAGAGCGAGGCAAGCTGCCGCGGCACAGTGCCTGCCAGCGTGGTCACCTGCTCAGGACGGTCTGGAACTTTCTTTCAAGCCTCCCCTTGGCTGTGGCCGCCCTTCAGAGCTTCACCGGCGCGACCTGCCGCTCAGGAGGCAGCGAGAGACGGGCTCCCGTGCAAACACGGAAAGGTGAGCAATGCCCAGTTCTCTGTCTCGAATTCAGTAAATCGCTGTGAGTTTAATCTAATCACTGTTTGCCAAGGCCTTGAGGAAAATCAAACCGGGGAAATACTGCCTCTGCCCTCAGGGGAGCACGGCCCGGTGGCACAGAGCGGCGCACGCGAGCCAGGGCCAAGGCAAGGCGCGTCCGCAGCTGTGCCCTCTGCAGCCCACGGCCGTTCTTCCCTCCGCCACCAGATTCACCCCACCGAGCTGCAATTCACAGACCTGTCCCTGTGTCTCTCTCCCCAGCAGCCTGTGAATTCCTTCAAGGCAGAAAACGTCATCTCTGCCACCGCAGGCCCTCGCACAGTGCTGCACACATTTGTTTAGTGAACAAACGAATGTGATAACAGCATTTAATGAGCACTTAATGAGCTTGTACATAAGCGGGTCCTAGGTTAGATGCTTCACAAATATCCCCTCTAATCCCTCTAATGGTCCTACAAGGGACTGTGCGAGGGAAAGTACCAGGGAAATACGAAGTATGTTCCCGTTTCACTGACAAATCGAGGCTCGGAGAAAGCGGAGTCTTGTCCAAAGTCTCGAGGCTGTTAAGCGACAGAGCTAACAACGGCTCCTCAGCCTGACTTATGGGTTCATATTTTTGACCTTCACACATTAGTATTCCAACAGAAACTCCAGAAGGGCTTACAAAGTCTCACACACACACACATGCACTAAAGAGAGTGATCCATTCCAAACTACGGCAGGAGAGGCGGTGCCTAAGATTCTGGAAGCCTTCCTGGAGGTAGTGGTCCCCGGGCTGGTCCCCAAGGTGCGGATGGCTTCGGCCGCCACTCGCATCTGGAGGAGGACTCTGCGGAATGCAGGGCAGGGCGGGACGTGCATCCACACGGGTGTGAGCACAAGATGCAGACACGTTATCTACACGTCAGGGTCTGTTCCTAGAGTCTCTGCGGTTGACCCGACGGAGCTCGAGGCAGCGGCCCCCCATCGTGCTCATCTCCCCAGCCCACGTGCTCGCTCCAGGGGAACGGAGGTTGAGTGGACGCAGAGCGATTCTCCTCCCCACTGCTCCCCTGTGCAGATGCAGACACATACCGCGTGACAGCAGTGGGGACGGGAAATCAGAGCTCGGTGCCCAACAGCCTCTGGCCAGGGGAGATAACGTTGCAGGCCTGATTTAAAAAGCACCCTTTTGCTGAAGGGTGTCTTACAAGGAACGTTCTAGGCTTGTCTTTATCAAGCCTCCTCCAGCCTCGGCTCAGAGCTCCGGGTCAATGCTGTGGGAGGAGGATGGGCCAGGACGGGTTGGTCCAGGGCATCGGTACATTGTGTCTGAGTCAGTCTGTTTACGTAACCACCGTCCACTCTCTTGGACGCCCTGGGAAAAAATCTGCGGGAGGACTGAATGTAAAGTATATTGCGTGAGCCAAACACAAATAAGTGACTCGGTCATGAGGGGCCCCTCTTACCCACCATTTTGCCAAAATGAACTCTTCATCGGTTGAGAGGCGCTCCCCCCATTCCTAAGATCAGTTTGAGCTGGCTCTGGAATATTTATCGAGGACACCTTTCATTATGAAGCAGCCACGTACCAGTTACCCAAATATATGCACGTTTTTAAAGTCGACATTCAAGGTTTAAAACCTTTTTGCTTATGAGAAATGTTCTACCTGGCCTCTCCCTGTCTCATTTGGGAGATTAAACGGTGGCTCTACAGCTGAACTGCAATTCACTCGGCTCGGAAGAAGCCATTATCACTGAAATTCAAGACCCTTGGTCTTAGGTGTCGTGGAGAACTATGGGATGCCATATACCACATGCTAGAGTGCAGAGCATAATGCAAAATTAGGCCTTGTACAGAGTTGCAGGAGAAAGCTTTGTATGAAACAAAATACAGTTGTCACAACAACTGGTCCACACAGGTGGCCTGTCACCCAGGACGTGTGAGGTGCGGGCTGCCCCAATCAAGGAACCCCTGGAAAATAGTCAAGAGCATAGCAAGCAGAGTGTTTTCTTCTGCTATGAAAATGTATTTTTCCCCCGAGTGAGCCACGCAGGAACATAACTGCAGCAAAGGGAGCCTCAGTCTGGGAGGGACAAGGAAGTTTTTCAGCAGGAGGAGGCTCAGGATGAGACAGACCCAAGAGAGAAGGTTTTGCAAAAGCAGAGAGCTGAATTTGCAAGGCCATTTAACACCAAGCAGGGACAAGAAGGGCTATAAGCAAAAGAAAAGACAGAAAAAAAGAGACAACAGAGAGCAGAGGCTTCACCAGAGACGTCTGCCACACCAAGGCATGGTCTCCTGATCGCAAAGGGCAAAGGACGTCACAAAGTGCTTGCTAAGATCCTGGTCTCTTTTGCGTTGCCTCGATTGGAAGGGGCGGCCTAACAAACATAGGAAAATAATACCTAGTCCCACAAGTTCCCCAGTGACAGTTAAAGATCAATCCTAAGAGTTGTCTAACGGGTACCCCGCGGGAGTTCTGTTTGGCACAACTTCTGAACACGCTGAATGGAAAGAAACGTAAATCTCTTTCAAAATCGCTTTTTGAGAAGCTGCTTTTACAGAGTTCCTGCGTGAGCAGCAGGAGAACGAGCTCCAGCCCCGACCGCATCTGGAGGACAGTCACGTCTCCCGCGGTGATGCCTTCTCCAAGGGAGGGCAGGAAACCGGCTTTTGGACTTGGACATCCTCGCGGTTTTTGTCATCTACCTGCTGCCGCTTTTGTAGCAACCAACGGCCGTCACTGTTTCTTCTCCCTGTTAGGTCCGGAGCCAAGAGGGAGACGCACGAAGCCTCGTGTAGCAAAACGCTGCTTCCCTTTGAGCATCTGGGTGCAGATGGGGGAAAGCCTTGGGTTCTTTGCGGGGTTTTCGGGGGGCAGTGAGTGACATCAGCAGAGACGGGGGCGGGGCAGGCTCCTGCGGCTTTGTTTCACAGGCTTTATGACATTTTCCGGGTTTCCACTCTCAGTAGACCCAACACTCTCTTTGTCCCCTTAAAATCAGCCACTTGGCCTTGCTGCTGGCATGTCCCTTCTCTTTCTCTGGGACGCCACGCCGTTTCCCTGCTCTCTTCCCCCTTCCCTCCTCTCTCTCTCTATATATATCCTTCTGAGAAGATAAAATAAACTTTTTTTACTTTTATATCTTAATCCCCGAGTGAGAAATCTTTCTCCACTGGCGCCTTGAGAGCCCACTAAGGTTTCCACCCCCAACGATGCTGCCCAAATTTAGTCATTAACTCTCAGTTCTGTGCGACCAGAAACGTGTCACTCGCCCGGGGCGTTGCTGAGCAGACCCTCAGCAACAGCGTCGCCGTGAGCGCTTGTCAGGAAGACAGACTGCTAAGCCCTTCCACAGACCCACCGAATCAAAAGCCCTGGAGGCCAGGCTTGGGAACACGAATTTTTAAAAGAGCATCCCCACTGGTTTTGAGGTGCCCTAAGGGGCAGAAAGTGTTGCGTATGGGACAACAGAGCAAATATGGGGCACGGTGCCGGCTGTCCTGTCACATGCCGTCTGGCTGTGGAATTTAGATGATGCTCGAGAGTCTCACGGGTGCTGTGGGACCCTAGAGGCAATCACGACTCAAAGGGTCCTCCAGGAAAACGTCTTTGGCCTCACCTTCCTCCGCCAGGCAAATGTGCATTTTTTTTTTTTTGAGACAGAGTCTCACTCTGTGATCCTGGCTAGAGTGAGTGCCGTGGCGTCAGCCTCGCTCACAGCAACCTCCAACTCCTGGGCTCAAGCGATCCTTCTGCCTCAGCCTCCCGAGTAGCTGGGACTACAGGCATGTGCCACCACGCCTGGCTAATTTTTCTATATATATTTTCAGTTGTCCATATAATTTCTTTCTATTTTTAGTAGCGACAGGGTTTTGCTCTTGCTCAGGCTGGTCTCAAACTCCTGACCTTGAGCAATCCTCCTGCCTTGGCCTCCCAGAGTGCTAGGATTACAGGCGTGAGCCACCGCGCCCAGCCCTTTCGTTTTGTTTGTAACCTTCAGGCGACACTGTTTATTTTCTACTTTGTATTTATGTATCTATTTGTGTGCCTTCTCTCCTGCAACTTAAGAACAGGAACGGTGTCTGATTCACCTGACTCACGGATGCCTGGATAAATGATGTGTGAGTGGAGGGAGGGAGGGAGGAGACACAAGAGCACAGTAATTAGGAAAGTCTTCCCAGAGTAGAAAAGTATTGATTAAAAAGCCCAGGATTTTATTAAACACAGAGCAAAGGACAGAGCATGGGCAGGTAAGGGACAAGTGCACAGGCAAAGTGACAGGCAGAGAAAGGGCACTGTGCAGGCTGAAGTCCAAACACAATAAATGCTCTCAGAGTAATATCACAGTTTCAAAAACACTCCAGTTCTAAAATTCCATTTAAAATTGCATTTTAAATGGAAGTATTAAATACTCAGGGGTGAATTTAACAAATAACGTGCAAGACTTCGGTGCCCAAAATTACAAAACATTGCTAAGAGAAATCAAAGACATCCTGAACAAATGGAGAGTTACCCACCTTTGTGGACTGAAAGACTCAATACTGTTATGATGTGAGTTCTCCCCACATTGGCCTATGTATTCAACACAAATAAACTTCAAGAAGGCCTTTTTGAATGTTAAAACAAAAAGCTCATTTTAAATTTTAGACATCCAGATATAAGCAGCTCAACGAACACCTGGTAGATTCATTGCAAAAAGGGCATCCCCAAGGCACAGAGTCACCAGACCGGCCACAGTCCACGAGAGGGAGGAGGAGCCCTGCGAGCCGTCGGCAACACCCAAGTAGCTACAAGGGAAAACCCGTCTCACCGACAGCAGGATCCTCAACAGAGACCCCACAAGCCAGAAAGGAATGAGGTACCACCTGTAGTCTCCTGTATAGCCAAGGTGTTATGTAATTCATCCAGGTAACAAAACGCTTGTACCCCCTAATATTTTGAAATAAAAATTATTTTTAAAAAGCTAAAACTGTGAATATGTCATAAGGGAAGATGTACAAATGGCCAACAAGCACGTGAAAAAATTCTCAACACTATTAGTCATCAGGGACAAAAACTAAAACTCTGAAATGGGACGACGCGCCCACCCGAATGGCTGACACGAGGGACAGACGGGCAGCCCCAGACCTGAGAGAGGACACAGGAGAGAGGACACAGGAGAGAGGACACAGGGCAGCTAGAAGGCTCATCTGCTGCTGGGGAGTATGAATGGCAGGACTGTTCTGATAAACAGGTGAGGAGAGTTCCTTAACCTTTCAAGAAAGTTGAATGTGTACCTTATGGCCCAGAAATTTCACACCAACGTGTTTATCCAAAAGAAACAAAAATGTATGTCCACGACAATCCTTATAAACAAGTGTTCATAGAAACGTCATTCGTAGTCGTCCAAAACTGTAAACAGCTAGTGACAAATTCATACAATGGACCACTCCTTGCAAGAAACAAAACTACTAATACATTCTGTCTATGTGGGTAAATCTCAGAAGTATTTTGCTGAGGAAAAGCTCACACACACACACACACACACACACACACACGTGTGCGCGCGCGCACACACACAAGTACATGCTGCGTGACTCCACGCATACGAAGCTCCAGAACTGGCAAACTGTCTACGGTGAAGAAATCAGATGCGTGGTTTTCTGGAGGGCAGGGGTTGGCTGGAAGGGGCAGGAGGGAGCTTTCTGGGGTGACAGTAACCTTCCGTGTCGTAAACGGGTGTGGGCACGTGAGTACAGGCATTTGTCAAAATAGCTCACACTGTGCACACAAGATCGAAATACTGCACTGCTTATAAATTGTATCTCCATTTTTTCAAAGTCTGAAATTTCTAGGTTACTTAGAACAAGATAGGCCATGTTGTAGTGACAATTCCCAAATCTTAATAACTTAACACAACTAACGTTTATTTCTCATTCCAATTGGAACACGGGACGGGGCAGCTGTCCCAGGCACGGTTCCGCCCTGCCGTGACCTAGAGATCCAGGCTCCTCCGTGTCGTCTCGTCACGAAGCTTCCACAGGTTCCCTGCCAGGAGGAGGCTAGTGAGCACGCAGGGCTCTCGCGCTGCCTCTGCTCAGACAGGAGAGAAGCTCTGCTTCTCACACCCTCTTGCTAGGGCCGGGCACGTGGCCCCGACTGACCCCGAGCGCGGGGCAGCACAGACTCCCACACGCCACGAGACGGTGGGTCAGCAGATGCGGGGGGACACTGGCAAGGCCTGCCGCGGTGCCTGCTGGCAGGGTCCCTCCGCTTCCGTAAAGAAGAAACTCTAACCTTGCGTGAGGTGACCATTGTAAGGCTGCCCCTGTGCTCAGACCCCGCCTGAGTGAGTGAGGGGCCGTCTCGCTAAAGGGGGGTTCGTTTCCCTCCTTCAAACAGGGCTGAGATAAAACTTCCTAGCAGACAGAATAAAGTATTCTGTAAATGTACCCAGGAAAACGCCACAGAAGACCAGTCTGTGCCGTTAGCTGATGAAGTCAGAGCGGTAAGTTCAGTGAGAAGACGACACACGGGTGACTCAGGTCACTCTGAGGGATGTGGAGCGACTGACGACCGATCGGGTCCAAAATAAATAAGTTATGGTCGGGGACAAGGCCACGCTGGACCCCTGCTGCTGCGGAGAAATTAGGCATCGTGGAAGGAAAAGGGGGTGTCCGTCTGGTCCAGAAATATATCCCCAAGAATTTCTGATTTTGTAGGTGCCCTGGAGAGAGGCCCACTGTAGCACACAGGAAAAAACAAAGAGGGAGAAGATGAAGGGTGATTTGCAATTACCTTTTCTGTTTGAAATTTGCTCAAAAGGTCTTGAACACTATAACAATTAGAAGAGGGAAAAAATGTTTTACAGATTAAATAGGTGAGATGTCAGGGACTCTATTTTGAAAATATCTGTGCGACACTAAGGATTAATTTTAGCTGAAACTTGAAAAGAGGGTCATTTTCTAAGCCCACATGTGGGATTTTCAGATCATGTAAACACCTTTAAAGTTCAGTCGTACCAGGAACAGTCAGAAATTAGATTGTGTAACTGTCCCCACCAATTGCTCGAAGGTTACCTCTTGTCCGGCAGACAGGGACCAAGGCTGCATAATCACCAGAGCCCAGCTCAGAGAGGGACACGCAGAATGTTAACATCCTGAGAGTTTCCGTCCACTGGGGAAGAGCCGCAGCCTGACTGCAGGGTGGCTCGGAGTGTGCAGCACACAAACACGTCATCGGCGTTGTGGATCTAGTGCCTGCCTCCACTTAGGCCAGAAAAATCGCAGGAAAATGATTGCAGGGTGACAAAGGAAAGGCTGTCAGCTGTGAACCTGGTGACGGACACGGCTTGTTTAGGTGAATTCAACCAAAAGCCCTCTGGGGTGGCCAGGACACCTTGTCTTCTTCAGGTGCCGTGATTGACACACCCCATTTTGGCCCTTGACTGAGGTGCAGTTGAAACTATTTCTGCTCACGGGAAAGAGAACACAACTCAGACTGCCTTAAGAGAAAAAAATTTATATAATCCATGTACTTGAAAAGTACAGGCTTAGGGGCTTTAGGTGCAGCCGTGTCCAAGCCCCCAGGTGATTGCCCCGAAGCTCGGCCCAGCTCTCTTCACACAGTTCTACTTCCTGCTACTTCTGCTCTCAAGACGGTACCAAGACTCCCGCATCCGCCTTCTTGCAGCACCAAGTCTGATGCACAGGAGTTAATTCCCAACAGATCCCGTTCTCATTCCCTGAATCACTCCTTTTTCAGACCAGAATCTCCAGCTGTGGCCAAGAGAGATAATTACACTGGCCCGGTTTGACCCACGTGGCAGCCAGGAGCCGCCCACCTACGCCCACTAAGAGCTGGTGCTCCGATTGGCCAAGCAACAGTCACATGTTTCACCTCTGAACGTAGCAGAGCCCCATCGGCACCACCTGGCCTGGCCTGTGGGGAGAGAATTGGTTTCACAAAGGGAATTCCAGGTACTTAGCAGAAGCAGCAAAAGCAGACTCTGGGCAGACAAAACAACAACAACAAAACCCAGGACATCCATCCATCCACTATAGCCAACCCAAGCTAGGTATGACAGCATACTTTAATATTATGTAATGGAAACACTGTCACAGAAATTAAGAGTAGGATTCTGAGGGCGGGGAGGAACATCAGAGGTCATGAAACCAGTTCCCGGCTCTGATGAACGGCATCCAGATCCCGGCGTGGGGGGGGAAGAGAGCACCCGGCAGCCCTGGCAGATCTTCAAACATCCGAGGGCTCAAACAGTATTAGTTGAGTGAATTAAAGAAAAAAAGGAAAACATTTACAGAGCTTCTTGGTTTAATTAAAGAAGCTCCTCTTCCTCTCCTAAGGCTTTTTAAAAATATATTTGTACAGGTCAGTTCCAGCTGAAGTAACGACACTGTAGCCTATGTCTAAATAACCCACCTGCCAATAACAAGTCTGGAAAAATATTTCTAAAAAAAACGCTGGAAGGCATTAGAGAACAACAAAAAGCTGGGATAAACTGGAGGAGATAGCGCCCTCAAAAAGAAGGAAGCTGACCTATTGGGATTTACCTCATCTACTTCTCTCAAAGATCCCAGCAAGCTTGCAGAGCACAGGGCATAGAACTCAGGTAGAAAGCACAAGTCTTACTGATGGAAGAGTCAGAGGATGGCGTTTGGAGCTGCCAGAAAACGGCTGAAAGCTGAGGGAGGAATTCCCAGAATGAGGAAGCCACAATGGTAGACCCCTCATATCTGTGCACAGTTGCCTTTGAAAGCTTGGATGACTCTTAGATGTCACGTGTGTGTGGCGATGCTCCCAGGAGCCAAGGACGAAGGACCACCGGTAAGGTGGACAAAGGACCACCTGTGAGGTCAAAGTGCTGAGCAGAGAGTTCAGCAGCTCCTGGTGCTGAGGACACAGAGTTTGACCTTCAAATCCCATCAAGTTTGAGGAGTTTGCGGAATACCTTACACTGTCCACTGAAACCTCAGAAGGGCCAGACCTTAAGAATAAGGACTATTCTAGGACTAAGGATTATGCTTTAGGAACACACTAAAATAGACATCCCCTAACAAAACCTAAAACCAAGCCTCCACAAGATTGAGATTATTTGCCAGTAATTTAACTACCTATTATAATAGATAATTTTCAGAAGAAGAAAACAGAATCTAGAGTCTCTACAATTTATCATCTACTATGTTCAGTACAATCAAACATTACCAAGCGTACAAAGAAGCAGGGTAATGTGACCCATGATAAAAAGAAAGAATAATTAATAGAAGCAGACCCATAGATGAGCTAGATATTGAAGTCAGTATTAATTAATAGACAAAGATTTTTTTAGCTACTAAAATAGATTAAAATTTACAGGAAAATACAGATGAGTGAAGAAATGATATATTTCAGAAGAGATATAGAAACACTAAAATTTGAAATATTAGAACTTAAAACCCGCAATACCTGAAATGGGAAATTCAGTGGATGTTGATGCCCCTCCCCCAAATGTATTCTGAGTGTTGAAACCTAATCCCCAGTGTGACCGTACTTGGAGACAGGAGCTTTGGGAGGTCATTAGGCCATGAGAGCACAGCAAGGACACAGCCACCTGTGGGCCAGGGGTGGCCCCACCAGACACCAGATTTCCCAGCACCTGGATCCTGAGCTTCCCAGACTCCACAACTGTGAGAAGTGGGTTTCTGTTGTTTATAAGCCGCCCACTTGATGGTATTTTGTTATAGGAGCCTAAAAGAACTAAGACAGCCTTAATAGCCAACTAAACACTGCAGAAGAAAAAACTTCAGTAAAATCTAAAATAAACCAATAGAAAGTATCCAGACTGAAGCCCAGAAAGGAAAAAAAGGGATTCTAAAAAAACACCGTCCCGGTGAGCTGGGGCCATGGAAGTGTCTAGCGTGTGGTCTGGAGTTCGTGACGGCAAGGAGAGAGGAAAAAGGAAGGGGACTGGCAATGTATTTGTAACAATAATAGCCTAATTTTTTAAAACATTGATGAAAAACAATTTCTAGAACCAATAAATTCAGGAAAATTTAAGAATTACCAAAAAACCCCACATTTTGGCACATAGTAATCAAACTATCGAAATCAAAGATAAAGCAAGCTTGGGGGTGGAGCACACAACACGGGCACGGAAACAGCAGCGGCGAACTTCTCAGCAGGAGCAAGGAGACCAGAGGACGTCAGGAACTATGTGCTTAAAGTAATCACAGGGGACGAGTGTCAATGACAAATTCTACATCTATCGAAATATCCTTCAAAACTGAAGGTGAAATACAGATGTTTGCAGCCAAATGGAAGGGAAAAAAATCATCATCCGCGGACGATAAATGCTGGAGAGAAATGACACCAGATGGAAATTCAGACTCATAGGAAGGAATTAAAAGCACCAGAAATGGTAAATGTGGGGGAAAAAATTATGTTTTCTTGATTTATTGAGAACAATTCATAGGGACCGGTACGGTTTGCCCAGCAGGCCTTTCTTCCCCACGAGGCGACTTAGACGGGAAGGGATGCAGAGGACAGACACCTGCGGTCCCCGCCCTGTCACAGACGCCAGCCCAGTCACCGGTGCAAGGTAAACCCACCGATGCCAACTCCTAACTCTGGCGCTCTACTGGGGACAAACCCAACCACCCAGGGCAGGAGCCGGAACCCGTCTGAAGCTCTCTCCATTTTCCACATCGCATCGAGCTTCAGGCAAATTTAAAATGAACAAAAATATTCCTGTTTCTTCTTATGCATTCAGAGTCCTCTCTCTGCCGCGGTCTCCTAAGTGACGCTCTTGCGTCTGGCGTGTCTCCCGCGTGCTCCGTCCCCGCTGCTGCCCCCAAGTCTGCCTGCCACGGGTGTAAAGTGACTTCTGTGTCCTGTCTGAGGCCCTTCAGTGGCTTCTCGCTGTGCAAAGGCAGATGTCGTGACGAGGCCGTCTACAACCTCACTGCTGCCTGCTTTCCACGCTCCATCCACCCGCCCCTGGCACCCCAGGGCCACTTTCCCTCCCTTCTGTTGTTTCACTCTGTCGCGCACCGTGTGACACACTGTAGCCTTTCCTCCCCGCGTCCCCCCGAAGGCCAAGCTCCACGTCACCCTCCCCCCAGTCCCGGGGTGTCTGCTGGCTCCTGGGCTTAGAGACATCACAGCTGGGACCCTGCTGGACCACAGCTGCAACATGGAAGACGGGCTGATGTTTCCTAAATAAACAAGCGTGTTTTGTCCTTTGCATTTGCCACTTGGCCCTGCCCCCTTCTTGTACCCACCCCCACCCCCAGCCCGGCATCCCTTCCTGATCATTTCCCCGGAGGTGCCGCCCACCTGACACCTCCCAGAAAGGCTCCTGTGCCCTGTCTCCAGGCAAGCCTCACACATTCCCTCCTCTCACTAGGGCTCAGCCTCACGCATTCGGCCGGGACTGGTCAGTGTCCCTGCCCACAGGGGCGGCCAGGGAGGCACTGACAGGAGCCACCAGTGAGAACTCTCAGCAGCAGCTGGGGAGAGCACCTCCTTGAAAACCGAGCCTGCCGGCCGGGCGCGGTGCTCACGCCTGCAATCCCAGCACTCTGGGAGGCCGAGGCGGGAGGCTCGCTTGAGCCTGGGAGTTTGAGGCTGCAGCGAGCTACGATGACGCCTCTGCACTCTGGCCGGGCCTCAGAGCAAGACTGTCTCAAAAAAAAAATAATAATAATAAATAAATAAATAAAGAAGGAAGGAAAGAAAGAAAGAAAAGTGAGCCTGCTGACAACAGTAGTTCCCGATTCCAGGTCCTGCCAGAGAACCGTGGCGAGAGCTTCTCACAAAGCCTTGGAAGCCCCAGGCAAGCTGCTGCTCACCTCATCTGCTCAGACTCCCGCCGCACACCTGCCAGGTGCAAGAGGTGGGGGTGTCAACGGTGCTGCCAAGGGGAATTCGAGAGAAAACAAACGTGTGTGACGTTAATAGCTACTAGTGAAAAGGAGGCCCTTATTTAGGAAAAATTAAATTATAAGTGAATAGCTTTCTTCACTCTTGGAGCCTTTGCCATGACAGTGGTCACTATGAATCCCAGCGAGAAGGGTCCGGTTTGCCGCCCTCTCCTGACTTGGTGACAGAGCCCCTTGGGGGCCACACCTCTGGGTGGCACTTCATCAAATGCGCTGTAACTGCAGGATCCCAGTGCACCAGCCACAGAAGAGGCCCCGAGGGGCCAAAGCTGGCTGCGGGGGTGTCAGAGACAGGTTCTCGGATGGGGCACTGGGAGGATGTCAGCTGAGCTGAGCCAAGAAGCGCAAAGCAGTCCAGACACAACAACTTACACGGAAGCTCGGAGGTGTGACGCACTGCCATGGTGCTGGAGAATGACACGTCACTCTGCACAGTGCCAAGGGGTGCAGAGAGGGAGATGAAACAGATCAGGCCAGCAGGGGACAGAGCAGAAAGGACCTTTTAAGCCAGGTGAGCGGTTTGAGCTTAATTGCTGCTGTATTGCACTGATTTGCTTAACGGCTAATGACATCATTCATCTGTTTTTCTCCATCAACCAACACTGAGTGAGCGTCTGCGAGGGGCCCAGCTGCAGCGAGGGGAGCACTCGGGAGACCAGAGGGGAGGCTGGAATCTAAGCTCCAGACCTGCACACTCCCTCGAAGCCCAGCCTAGTCCGTGGGACCAGCCCCAGGCCACCCTGCTCCTCGTGCCCCTGGGACCTGGGATGGATGGATGAGGCCACCACAGCCTGTCACATCAGCTGGAGCAAAGTTAATGACATGGATCACTGTCACTGATGGGATGACCTTTTGAAATAATTGAGAGGAGACATGAGAAGAGCCCCAGGAAGGCAGAAGTGAAAACAGAGCTTGAAGATAAATAGCACCGGGAGCAACAGCGTTTAATGACCTCAGCCCAGCGATGCAGAGATGCCCGGGATCCACAGCAGAAAAGGCTCGTGGTTTACGGGTCACGTGCCAGGAGGGTGCAGGCTGGGGGCAGAGATTCGAGTCACCAGCCGGGACAGGAGATCTGTCAAGACAGGTGCTACCTCTGAGGCACAGACACCGGCCAGACACCGGCCAAGCCGGCTAGAACCTCCTTCCTGGCTGCCCCGGCAAGTGCTGAGCTCGCCCGGATGGCCGATCGTGGCATTTCCGCCAGCTCCCTGATGAGTTCAGGGCCAGACAAGCCGAGGAGACAGGACCCAACAAAGCGAGAGCAGGGTCCCATCAAGCCAGCCACGTGGAGCCAGAGCGCCAAGCACGGGGTCGTAGGCAGCCGTCAGGTTTGTTCCCGTCAAAGCTGCCACCTCCGGAGTGAGAGGCACTTGTCCCGGCCTGCGTGTCTGTGCGTGTGACGTGAGACATAGAGCCCCCGCTGAGCTCAGCCCCCACAGAAGCCATGCGGGGTTCCGTCTGCACCTTCTGGTGAGAGGCAAAGAGCTTTGACACTTGGAGCAGTGGTCCCCAACCTTTTTGGCACCAGGGACCGTTTTCATAGAAGACAGTTTTTCCACGGACTGGGGATGTGGTGTGGTTTTGGGATGATTCAAGCACATTACATTTTATGCGCTTTGTTTCTATTATTATGATGTTGTCGTAGTTAATGAAACAGTTACACAACTCACCATCGGTCGGGGACTCCTGCGTTAGAGCCCCTTGGGTTTGAGGACCGTCCAATAGGCAGAAAGAAGTAAAGGACCCAGCAAGTTAGAATGAAGCAACCGGCGATTCCCAGGTGTGTTCCAGGAACACCGGCCTGGAGACTGTCCCGGCCCAACAGGCTTCCACGCTTACTGTGAAATGGCGCACACACGTCTCTCCAGGAGAGCAGTTCTGGGCGTTGGGAGAGGACAGGCGACAGATTCCAGGACCCTGAGGAATGGGGAGAGCCTTGAGGTGCATTCAGACCCAGTAGGTTTCCACGACGAGTACCCGAAAGGACCCTAGAGCTTCCCGCACCCTCCACTCCGCTAACTGGATTCCATCCCTCCCATGCCGGCAAATGCATTTCTCCCGTTAGAAGAAAAAAATATTCGGAGGCTGCAGCTCACTGAGCCTGACTGCTAACAGAAGCTCAGACAAGAGCTTGCCCTCCTAGATGGCGACACGTCACAGCCAGGGAGTGACAGGTTTCCGATCGTGCTGTCCGGCTCATGTGACGTCTCAGACCAGGGCCAACTGAGCTAATTAGCAGAGAGGCTTTTCCAGCCACCGACATTTGACCAACGACCCTGCAAAGACACGAAAGAACAGAGGTCTGATCCTGAACAAAAGCGCCTCCACTCCGCCCACCACCGCAAGCAGCTTTGGCAGCAACACGGGAAGTGTCTCTCTGGACCTGGGAGCAAGCACCTGTGATAGCATTTTTGGAATCTCACTGTCAGTGACCAGGGGAGCTTCTGTGTTTCTTTCACCTCGAGCCAAGTGTGTGGCTTTGGAATGGGACAGCGTGGTGGAAAACTGCAGTTTGGCCACAACGGGCTGCGGGACCCAGGGCAAGTTAATCAGTTTTCTGATCTGCACAATAGGGCCGTGGCTAGAGTTTACTAATTCCTATTCTGGTGGTCAACGAAGCTCACAGATCTTCTCTTCCATACTGCTTCTCTACTGGCTTTGTCCCAGTGACCAGTGATCAGTGGCCGTCACAAACAGATTCCCCAGACAACGCCATTGACCACATCTGCCAAAGCTTCACACCCGTCTCTGCTTAGGCTGCAGGTCTTGCCCTTCCCCTGCTCACTGACCGGGCCGTGGTCACTCACGCACAAGGCGTGACAGTCCACGCCTCGGTGCCACACGTGAAGGCTGGTCAGGTGCCCTTGGTTCTCCTACCTCCTTTGCAGGACAGCTGGCAGAGACCACTGGTTTCAACTCTCCCTGCACAGACGCGATACTGAAACATTTGCTTTCCAAGTAAAGCCCTAGCATCCAAGACGCCTGCCTTCAGCTCCAAGCTGGCTCTCAGCCTGGACTTTGAGTTCTCTCGCTGTGGGTTTCCCGAAATCCATAGCTGTTATTCTCAGAAAACCTCTGGCTGCTGGTTCTTCTCTCCACTCAAGTCCTGTGGTTATGAAAAGGGTTTGAGAATTGGCAGCACAGTGATACTCCGACTCCTGACAGCCCATCTGAGTCCCCTGCTAGGTCTGACCAGAAGAGCACAGCACGGGGCTTCACAGCACCCAGACACCTTTTCCCGCTGTGCCCTGGCGTCCCTCTCGGAAAGCTCTCCCTGAGCCAGGCCCAAGCCACTCGGCGCGTCCCTGCCTCGGTCCACAGACACCTGCTCAGCAGTGGGACAAAGCTTAGGTGACACGAGGGCCTGCTTCAGGGAAATAAATGGAATTTCACTAAAGAGCAGCATCTTTCAGGAACAACTGCGAGGCGAGACCACACAGGAGTCAGGTAAACCCAGTCTCTAGGCCTCTGACCCTGTAAGCACAAACCGCCAAAACTGACTCCGGAGTCTCTAGGAGGCCCACGAAGGGCCTGTACAAGGTGCATCCATTTGTCTCTCGAGGAAGTAAGAGCAGGTGTCATTTCTCCTCTCCTGTCCTGTATAAAGTGTGTGAAAGTCTTCCCAGACTGTGTGGTCCCTGCAGACCACCTGTATGCGTGCATCCAACATGCAAACTCAGGAATACATCATGCTTGCTCCCCGTCTCTAGTGGCATGAGGGGAGAGCAGGCTTGCTATTGGCAGGAAGTTTTATTTCCCCAGTAGCCCCTTTGCTGGAAATGCTGGCTCAGAGACTCTCACTCTGCTCGGGATGTAAAGCGGGAAGGATGCACGGAGGCACGTTTGTGCCCTGAGGGAAGAAGCTGCCTGAGAACGGGGCCGACACCAAAGAACCGGGGCCAAGAACCCGGGAAGACTAAAAGGATCGTGACGACTTCACCCAAACCCCTGGGTCTAGCCACGTCAGACTGTCTCTGGATTTTGACGTTTTGTAAGCTAAAAAGTTCCTTTTTGCTTAAGTATTAATAAATTGGGTACAGTTTTCTAGCTCTTGTAAGAGAAAGCATCCTAACTGGTATAATGCCCAAGTACAAGCACTTTAATTTGTTTTTTTTTTTTTAATCTTGAAATGCAGCTATGGTGTAATACCCTTCCAGGTCCCTGAGTCAGAAGGGCTGTCCAGGCCCAGCCTTCACCATGGCCAGAGCCCCGTGGTGACCCTGTAGCCGGGTGGCTGTCCGGCTAGTGAGCACTCACACCCAGCGTGGGGACCGTGCTGTCCCTGCGGCCCCCCATTCCATCTCCACGCGGCTCTCCTACCAATAAGCCCCTCCTCGTGCCCCTCTCGTTCTCCCCTCCTGCCACCCACCGGACCCCAGAGCACAAGTGTGCACCTCTTCTCCTCAACGGCCCTCTGATCAAATGCAGTGCTCAGTCCCAGGCGATCAGCTCTTCTCTGGGCTAAATCTCTGGCTGTCTGTGCACCTGGGACACAATCATTTCTCATCTGAAGCCAAGGTAATCAACGGGCTGAGGAACAGAAATCCAGTTTCACCCTCTTGCGGTGGTGACAGTCTCCACACCCTGCAAGCGCGTCAGAACCCAGCCTGGGCTGTCACCGGCAATTGCTTGGAATGTCAGGGTCAAGGATGGGCGGAGAGATCGTGGAAGAGTGTGTTTTAGTGAGGAGGTCAGAAGGCTTGGTATCTGTTACAGCCCACAGCACAGAGAGGCTCGTGTCCCGTAAGTGAACCAAGATGCCTCCAGGGACCATGCAGAAAATGCAACGCCTGGGGCCCAGCTGCTCTCTGCCTCTCCCCGATAAAAAAGAAGAAAAGGAAATCAAAAAGGTTTGAATGATGAAGAACACAAGTTTAGAGTCAGGTAGTCTCTATCTAAATTTCAGTTCTGCCTCTTGCTGTGTGACTTTGAGCGAGATACTTAACCTCTCTGTGTCCCTTTCCTCACCAGGGGAAACCCCACCTGCCGCAGATGTGGGGCTATTTGAGTCATCAGGCAGGTGTCTGGCACAAGATGTTGAAGAAACACCAGTAACAGTTGTGACAATAACATCATCAGTGCTATGATTATTTCTGA
This sequence comes from Varecia variegata, assembly GCA_028533085.1. Taxonomy (NCBI): domain Eukaryota; kingdom Metazoa; phylum Chordata; class Mammalia; order Primates; family Lemuridae; genus Varecia; species Varecia variegata. The sequence continues at coordinate 31,667,499 of CM052449.1, read as the reverse complement.
CGTTCTGTGGCCTCTGGCCCCGTGCGCCCCCCTCGAGGGACGAGCTTAACGGCTCCCCCCAGGGAGGAGGAAAAAGTGCCACCAAGACTGCAAGTGACTTGCCTGAGGAGGCCCGAGGCTGTGCCTCTCTGTGTCTCTGGAGCCGGTCGGACTGGTTTGCAGGCACCGTGGGTGCGGAGGGAGGCTGCGGTGCGGCCCTTCTCACAGCGGACGAGCCTCGGCCCCACCGGCTCGTTTATGGGGGTTGAAAGCCGTTCTCACACCAGGCTTCCCCGTGGCGCGGTGCACCTGTGCCGGTGCCCAGCAAGTGCTCCGCCAGGAACGGGGACCTTCTGACGAGCACCCGGGAGCCGAGGCTTTGGGGAAGCTCTGGCTCTTCCCGTCCACGTTCCTGGGGGTAATTCTAAAGGTACAGCAGGGTCAAGGGCGCTGGTGTCAAACCTCCCCTAACGTGGGCAGTCCAGGGGAGGTGGGAAACTCAGAGCACCGTCTAGTCAGGAAAGGAGGACCTGCAGAAACTGCTCAGTGCCGCAAGCCTGTGCCCCCGCACGCCTCACCGAGTGGAAAGTCTCCTCCGAGACCGTTTTAAGGTGGGGCGGGCGGTGGAAGGAACACAGAGTCCAGGCCCACCTTAACTGACCGCGAGGACTTGCACAAGTCGCCACACGGCTTCTAGGCCTCGGGTTCCCGCCCGTTAAGCGAGGAAGCTGCGCCGGGCCCGTCACCTGCATTTTGAGGTTCTCCAACAGTCAGGCTCTTGGTGGGCAGGTTTGCGGCCACCAGCCGAGGGTGGCCTGCAGCGCCCGTCTGTACGGGAGGAGGAGCCTCGCGGCTGCAGGAGGGCCCAGCCAATTCCCGCAGAGCCAACCCAGCTCCTGCCTGTACCGGTCAGTCCTGGAGCTCCCCAGCGGGCAGCTTGCAAAGGTCTCTACACGGACAGGTGAAAACTCACAGCCAAGAAAGGCAGTGACACCTGTGGGTTCCTTTCCTCTGAAGTGGTCAGAAATGGCGTAGAAACCTTTCACGGGGCCACTGATAACAGTGATAGCTGTTTTGAAAAGTGTAACCCTAATGAAGACTTCTGGGACTGAACAAGAGCTTTTCAACACCAGCTGATAGACTGTTGGGTAATGTCACAATTAATGTTGCCAGAGTGGCCGCTAAAATAACATAATTATGCTAAGTAGTTTGGAAAAAAGGGAAAGTCACTGGAACACACTCGTGACATGCGCTGCGGGTGACTGTGCTGAGATAACTGATGCCAGCAGCTCCTCGCAGGCCTCCGTCGGGTTGAATTACTGTCTGCTGAGAGTCTTGCCCATCAGCTAATTTGATGGCCAGCTGGGAAAAAAAAAAGCAACAGGACAAGACTGTGTCTGGGCTAAACACAGTGCAGGAGACCGGCCAGCTGTACTCTCATCTCAGGTGGACAGGCCTGGCTGAGGGCAAATGTAGGACCTGAACGCCCCTCCGGCCCCCCCAGTGTTCTAGAACACGGGCCTGGACTTCTGCTGGCACCTCCAGCTCCTCCTTCAAAACCAAATGCCTTCGAGCTGCCGGGTTCGACGAGTTGTGCAGGCTGTTCTGCTGGTTAGCTTTCTCTCTCGATATATCCAAAATATTCTCATGGTCAACTACTTTGTACAGGGGAAATAATTTTTTATTAAAAAAAGCACATAGATTCATTTGTATGAAAAGATGCTGGAATAACATACATGGAAGTTTTAATATTCACCTTTGGCATGTGTGCTTCCTTCCCATGAGCATCATGGGAAGATTTTTGTATGTTTTTCTTCTTTGTGCTTTTCTGTGCTTTCAAGATTTTCTTTGTTGTTTTTGTGTTAGAAAAAACATTTAAATGCCATCTTTCTAACTTTTTACACTTCATCTCTACTCTGTCTTATAACTGTGAAGACTTTAATTATCAACAAAAGAGAAATATTGGATCTTAAATGATCTTCCCCTGTGCCCCCTCACGTCAATCCCAGATCAATTTCCCAGCTCCTTGGAGTTCAATAAATAATAGGAAACCGCCCAGGGGTAACACGCCCACGGTCTGCGTCTACAGCCTTTCTGCTGGAATTTTCATTTTCTTATTCATCCAGCCTCTTATTAACTCCTCAGCACAGCCCAGCTTCCCAGCTCCCTCCCCTTCTCATCCACACTGCTTTCTCCCCACTGATTCGACTCAGCAGTGAGCTCCCTTCCAGAAACAACCGTCTCATCCTCTCATCCGAGTAAAGTAAGTGGAGAGGGCAGGTGAGAAATACCCACTTTTCCTTAAATGATAGGATTCACAGGCCTCTTCACGCTGAGCACCATCCCCGGGAATGCAAGTGATTGCAGCAGCTGGAAGAAAAGCGCTTCCCTGGCCCCCTGCCTCCCACTTCCCACACTGTGATCTTTATGATCCACAATCTCCTGTCCATCAGACAACCTGCCATCTGTCCCTTCCTTAGAATCTCAAAGTGACTTCTGAGCTTCAAAAGGCCAGATCCCAAAGCCCAAAGCAAGACAGACCCCACTGGCTGCCAGATGGACTCGTGTTCCACGTATTTTAGATCAGATACATTGGCACTGACTTAAAGCAAACAGGAGCCTGGAGATTACGCTGTTTTATTTCCGTGGTATCTTATTCCCAATCATATGACAACGCTAGGCTGAGTCCAGCAGGTAGAAGTCAGAAACAGTGCTCTAAGCTCACCGGGGTGCTTGGATTCTTTGCTATAAACACAGGCTTCCTATGGGCCAGCGTAAGGGAAAATGCATTTGCACAGGCAACCGGTTTCTTAGGCCACACGAAGACCACTGTGTTTTCCCGGCCCAGTCACACACTCCGGTAACCAAGGTGTTATCTCCCGTGTGAACCCATGTGAACACGCTTTCCCATGGCATGCTGCCGCTACTGTTCAGAACCGCATGCAAATACTCACCGTGTTCTCAGCCACGCTTTTGCCAGCGCTGTATCCCCCGACAATAAAAACAAGTCTTACCTGCCCACTGCCACTCACCTTGTCTTCCAGTTTCCAAAGCCTGCGACAAAACGCACACCAGCCACGGAGTGGCCTCCTCACCAGCACTGTTCCCATGCCATTTAAATCATTTTAAAACTACTAATGCCTGGGGGTGGGTCCAGGCACAGTTTTCAAAGCTCCACCGTGACTCTGACATCCGCCAAGCTTCCCGTAAAGCCCATTGACCTTAATTTCTCCGGAATAATTCTCCAGAGTAATGTCTTATTTAATGGCAGCCACCGTCACCTGCTGCAGGTGGGAAGCTTATCCCAGTGGCTCTGCCTCTCTATGGCTCTGTACTTCCTACAGTCTTCCCTGGCAGGTGGGTTATTTCTGGCAAATACACACACACATACACATACAGCCCAGAGAGAAAGTTACACTCTGATCATGCCTGTTGGCCCTGGAGACCATGAAATAAACGTCTGGTGCTCATGGGAAGGAAGCACGCATGCCAAATTACACATCCTTTCCCGGGCAGGGAGCAGGGCGTGGAGAGTGGGGGCGGGGAAGGGGGCTGCAGCTGGATATGTAATAATTTACTTCTAAAAATCTGAAACAGAATTTAACAAAATGTTAGCATCTATTAAACCTGATCAGTGGTTTCATGAGTGTTTATGATTCGTGTCCTTTTTTGTATATTTGAAACATTTCATTAAAAATTTAAGAACCATCGTAAGAATGTTTTTAAAAGCTGTTTTCACTGTACACAGACGATATTATCCTACACACCGGTTTCCAGACAGAAGAGAGTTTGACATTTCAATTATCAACAGGGGTGGGATTTCTTTGTTTTTGGTGAGGGGAGTAGTTCTAGATCTGCAGTGAGTAATGCGGGCGTCACTGCCCACGTGGGTGGCTATTTAGATTAAAACTAAAATTAAATAAAACCTAAAATTCACTTCTTCAGACGCTCTCGCCACATTGCAGGTGCTCAAAGCCACGTGTGGCCAGCGGCCACATTCGCACAGATGACAGAGCGATTCCTTCACGGCAGACAGTCCTGTTGGGCAGCTCCGGTCTAGGGAACAACATGTGACTGTGTGACAAGATGCAAGCGACCTTTTGCAATCACCCTGCATCCTTTCTCCCTTTGCATTTGCGTGAACCAAAGCACCTGCGAGGTAGCAGCGATGATGACGTGGGGAAGGAAGTAGTAAGTCTGCGGTTTTTAGCCTTTCTGGAAAATAATGACTAAAATCACATGTTACTGAAACTACATATTGAGAACTGCACATTTATAGCCATTTTATATGTAAGTAGATATCGGACAAATGTTAGTTAGTAGATGTCTAATGTTAATTAATAGGAGAAGCCAACCGTGTTCAGAGTGAAGTAAGAAGGACGTCTGCCCAGTCAGTCAGGACAATACGATTTCAAGCTTTTCAAATTACAAAGCAGAATGAAATGATGCTAAAATCCGTGGAACGAGAAAACCTAATCACCGCCCTCCCTGCACCCCGCACGCGTGGCCCGTCCACGCCCGTCCGCACCCTTCCTTGCCCACGCGGCACTGTCCGTACAGAGGGCGTGTTTGTGCCTAAGGTAACCACATCACACACCTGGGCATGTGCTTCTTCACCTGGCAACATGTCACAGGAGACATCCATCCCATGTGTCTGTAGATACGAATGTAACTCACTTTTCCCCAGTCTTTCTCCACATATGCATTGACATACACCTGTATGTATATTCACATACACTGATATGTATTTATGCATACATGGTTATATATACACATATTTTACAAAATGGGCTATCGTTCACGCCGGGCAGAGGCCGGGGACAGACAGTGGTGTTTTCTTGCTTTTCTTTGTTAGCTTGTTTCTGTGTACTCCCCCCCTTCCCGTCCACCGCCCGCACAACCACCTCAATTCCAGGTGATCCGTGTTAACAAAACCTGGAATTCTTCCACACTAATAAAATCATATACATGTTCATGTCATTATCATAGACAACAGTTTAAAATTTTTTTTCGTTATCACTTTGTTTCTGGTTTGGGGCCACTATAAATTCACCAGAACAAACGTCTTTATATATTCATTTTTCTATGTTTGTGTTTTTATTTCTAAGGGGAATGTGTCAGAAGAGGAACAGCTAGGCCAAAGGGAATGTGTATTTTTGGTTTTGGAAAAAAGTCTGGAGAAATACATTGAAACGATCTATTTATATCAGCAATGTGTGAGATTACCCTTTTCTCACACCTATTCAACAGCAAAAGACGCTATAACTCTTTGACCTTAAGGCCACTGGGTCCTTACGTGTGGCATTTTGACTGAACCCAAATTCTATAAAAGACTTAAGGGCCTAGAAGGCCACGTGTGACCTTAAGGCGCAGGTCCCCACCCCTGAAGAAAGTGACATATCACCGTTGTGCTGACTCTGACAACTGCAAGATTTCATACCTTTTCATCTGTTCATTAGTCACTCAGATTTACTTATTCTAATAAGTGTATTTGCAGCCGGGCGCAAATAGCTGTAATCTAATAAGTGATTACAGCTCACGCCTGTAATCCTAGCACTCTGGGAGGCTGAGGCAGGTGGATCGCTCAAGGTCAGGAGTTCGAGACCAGCCTGAGCAAGAACGAGACCCCGTCTCTACTAAAAATAGAAAGAAATTATCTGGCCAACTAAAATATATATAGAAAAAATTAGCCGGGCATGGTGGCGCATGCCTGTAGTCCCAGCTACTCGGGAGGCTGAGGCAGGAGGATCGCTTGAGCCCAGGAGTCTGAGGTTGCTGTGAGCTAGGCTGATGCCACGGCACTCTAGCCAGGGTGACAGAGCGAGACTCTGTCTCAAAAAAAAAAAAAAAAAGTGTATTTGTTTATAGATTTCTTTTACATACTTTTTTCCTTTTTTCTTAAGTTTTGTCCTTGTCGATTTATAAGATCTCTATGTATATTACAGATATTAACTTCTTTCATTTGCATTAGCTTTTTTTATTTTTTTAAACAAATCTACTGTCATCTTATTTGGCTCGTATCTTTTGCAATACAAGATTTTAATACAAACAGGTTTGTCTTTTCTGCTATGGGTTTTAAGTTTGTTTATCAAGAATTAAGGTCTTCTCCACCCTTATAGTTCCTGATTTCATATTAAAAAATGTTTACATTTGCCTTTAATCCCCCTAGAATTTATTTTTAAGCATGATGGGAGCTGGGGTCCCACTTCATTTTCTTACAGATGGACAGTAGATTTTGCCAGTCACTTATTAAATAAACTATTCTTTCCCCACTGAACTGAATCCTGTTTTTCTTGTACTAAATGCTCAGATGCCCTGAAATCTAATTCTGGACAGTCCACTTTGTTCCACTGACTGGTTCCCACGCCAGTGTCCTGACTAAAATGATTTTATCGCAGGTTGTCTGATACAAACCTCCATTTTTCTTTTCCATATTTTTCTTGGCTATTCGTGGATATTTATTCTCCCGTATAAACTTTACAATCATTTTATCCTAAATAAAGCAACACAAAAAAATTCTGTAGAAATTCTAATTGGAAGTTCATTAAATGTATTAATATACGTTAGTTTGGGGAAAAGACTTTTTAATGAAACTGAGGTACTCCATATTGTCTTTCCATTTGTTTAGATCTTGACTTAAACTTTTAAAAAAGTCTTGTGCCTTATTTGTTAAATGTTTTTGTGTTTTTTTGGTCAAAATAATTCATTTAACATTTATTTATTTAATTTCCTTAACCTACTATGTTCTAGTCACTGTTCTGCTTGGGGGATACTGACTTCAAAATACAGTTTCCACCCAAGAGTAAAGGTGACATTTTGTCCCATTTTCATTTCTGGGAACTTATTTATGATGTAATGAAAAGCTTTGATTTTTTTTTTTTTTTTTTTTTTTTTTTTGAGACAGAGTCTTGCTCTGTTACCCGAGCTGGAGTGAGTGCCGTGGAATCAGCCTAGCTCACAGCAACCTCACACTCCTGGGCTCAAGCGATCCTCCTGCCTCAGCCTCCCGAGTAGCTGGGACTACAGACAGGCGCCACCATGCCCGGCTAATTTTTTCTATGTATATATTTTTAGTTGGCCAGGTAATTTCTTTCTATTTTTTTAGTAGAGACGGGGTCTCGTTCTTGCTCAGGCTGGTCTCAAACTCCTGAGCTCAAACAATCCTCCCGCCTCGGCCTCCCAAGTGCTAGAATTACAGGCGTGAGCCACCGCGCCCAGCCAAAAGCTTTGATTTTTAATACTTGTCTTGAATCTCAGCACCTTACCAAATCCTTAATTCTAGTGTTGTTTTAATTAGTCTGTAGGTTTTCTGGAACTGTTATATTGCCAACAAAACATATACAGTTTTCTCTCTTCTCTCCAGTGTTTGTATGGATTATTTCATTTTCTTGTCCTATGTATTGCATTTTCTAGGACCTCTCAAATCATCTAAATCACACTAGTGATAGTGGGTATCACTAGCTAGTCCTGATCTTTGAAGTCATTTTCATGTTTTACATTTTAGAATATCTGCTAGTTGTTTTTGGTAAATAGCCTTTTCATATTTAAAGATACTCCTTCCCTATTTAGATTTATAGTGGGAATGGCTTTTCCACATCTATTAGTATCTTTATAAGTTTTTCTTTGTTGGTTTAATCACCAGGGTTGACACCAAAGCACCTTGCATTCCTGGAATAAATCTTACTTGGTCAAAGTTTATTATTCTCTTGACAGTGATCTTATTTAGAAATTTTCATTAATTTCATAAATGAGATATTTTTGTCAGACTTTAATATCAAATTTACAATAAATTCATAAAATGAATGGTAGAGTGTTATGGTTGGAACATTTATCCCCCCTAAAACTTCTGTTGAAATATAATCCCCAATGTGGCAGCACAGAGGCGGGCCTTTAAGAGGTGATTTGGTCCCTTCATGGTTGAATAAACTGTTCGTCATGGGCGTGGCGTTGGTGGCTTTGAAAGACGAGAGACCTGAGCCGGCACGACCAGCCCTCCTGCCCTGTGAGCCATGACGCCCTGTGCGGCCTTGCGACTCTGCCGAGTCCCACAAGAAAGCCCTGACCAGATGTCCCCTCTTGCCCTTGGGCTTCTCAGCCTCCATCACGGTTAGAAATAAATTCCTTTCTTTATAAATTACCCAGTTTCAGGTATTCTAAGCAACAGAAAACGGACTAAGACGTAGAGCTTCCATCTCCCACCCATTCCAACGCACTCCTCTCCAGCTGACACAGAATTTTGCTAAAGTCACACAGTGTGGTCCACGGACCAGCAGCACCAGGACCACCTGGGGCTTGTTACAAAGGCAGAACCCCAGGCCCTAATCAGACCCACAGAATCAGAATAGGAATCGTGAACAAGAGCGGCAGGTGAACTGCATATGCACAGCAGGACTGGAGAAGCTCTGACCTAGAGCACTTCCAACATCCTTGGAATGACTTGTTCTTTAATGTGTCACACAGAACTCAGCTATGACACCATCAAATCACGGTAACTTTTATACTTAACCTAAGTGTAAAATGCTGTAAGTGTGCCTATAAATGCTAAGTATGCCTATACTATGCTAATAGGCATAGTCAAGGTTTCCACTTCTTGGGCCAAATCATCTCTATCCCCTGATTTTTGCAGCTTTGTTATTACAGAGTCGCATCCTTTTATCACTATTTTAATCTCTTCCATCAAGTGATGATGGCTGGCTCTTGTTCCTCATTTTATATATTTTTACTCTGCCTCATTTTTCTCATTACCAAGTTTACAAAAGCTTTATGTTTTCTTGGTCTCTTCAAAGCAGCTGCTTTTGGAGTCGATTAGTATCAATCCTTAGAAGGCACAAAGGGAAAGGCGGGAGAACCTTACACTGTGGACCACGACCAGGGATGAGTTCAGCTTTGCTGTCCGTTAACACCAAAACCAGGCGCATGTGCAGATCTGAACTTCCAGGGACCAAAACATTAAGAGAATTCAGGATTAACACCAATTTTTGATTCACTGGGGCCACAGGAGAGTATGTCTTGAGGGCAGAGATAAGAAAGCAAGTATTCCCTCAGATAAAGGAAGAAGCATGAGTTAAATTTCTAGCCAGGCACAGATGTAGAAAACGGCAGATTTCAGATACTCACCCAAGACAGGACAAATATGTGAAATGAATTAGCTTTCTCCCACTTCCATTAAGAAATCAAGGTTTTGTTTGCCCTTTTAAAAATGTATAAAAAACCTATTACTTATACATTTTCATTTCTTACCTTAGCAAATACTCTAATCAGATAAGAATTTCAAAAGCCACATGACTATTCAGCTTTTGCACTCAAATTGGCCCAAGTTTGGGATAACAGCCACAAAAATATAAAGTGCAGTTTATTGAATTTGGGATTTTCATTTTCAGTTCACTGATAGACCAGTCTTATGTTGATCATCACGGAGGAGTTATTACAAAGATACTGCGGAAGCCCTGCACAAAATTAATTTCAATCTTGTGCTGCAGACCAGAGATTCCCGATCTATAATAATCTCTCTTATAAGCATTCAGAGAAGCAAGCCCTGAACAGTCTTTCTTCCATGCTGTATTTAGGTCTCCTTTAAGCATCTGGACTAGAAACCATCCTAACCTCCCATTCCTGGCAGTACTGTGGTTAGGACATTGTTAAGCTCCGATAAACAGTGCTGAGTACTGAAAAAGAGAACGTAGTCCTTGATCCTTCCTACTTCAGAAGAGACCAATTCACCAGCTTGACAATATTTTTCCCTCTAATCAAAATGTTCCCCTCCTAAATCTCAGAGTGGAAAATGAATAAGAGAGAGATGAAACGGTAGAAGTGAATGAAATGTCCTTTCCATTTACAAGTTTTGAAAATACAGTTACTAAAGGACAGATCTTAGCACACTGAAATCCTACACAGGTAGAAGCATGTTCATTGTGAAGCAAACAGAAATAACTAAAGTAAAATAATCTCAGTTTTTCAAGATCTTGAATTCATTCCCATTTTCAACTTTTTATTCTGGAAACAAAGCTTAAATATAAATCCAAAATACCCTGTAATATCTCTCCTCTAAGCTAAAGTCCTAGAAAGCATTGATTGTTCTTTTTTTTTTTTTAACGTTAGACCTGATACTTACAAAATATTCCCTGGAAAATTTTCCTTTCAAATAACATCACTCAGAAATCCAATTTCTTTTCCCATTCAGCATCCAACTCAGTGGCGGGGTCCGTGGTCCCTAGTCTGGTGGTGACAGGACAAACCAGAAAAGTGAGCTTTACAACAGAGGGTGACACAGACCCCAAAGTGGACACATCCTGGTTATTCTGGGAAAACCTGCTGGAGAAGTGAATGTGATTTAGGAAAGGCTTCCTGCAGGGTACTGCACCTCAGCAGACTCCTGAAGGGCAGAAGATGACGCAGCTGAGGGTAAGGACAGGGAACCAGGCAAAGGGACAGCACGGGGACTAAGAGAAAACAAAAGAATGTAGATAACAGGCAGGTTCCCTGTTAACAGAGCAAAGGGTTTACTGACGGGAAGCAAAGACCTCGTGGAGGTTGCATGTTAAGGGGTTTTGACATCATCCCTTGACACATTCATGGATTAATTCCTACAACAACTCTGAGCAGCTGTTTTTTCTCAGATGAGGGAAGAGAGGCAGAGATTGAGGACTTCACGTCAGGTCACACATCTAAGAAACTGCAGAGCCAGGACTGGAACCCAGAACCATCCCATACTCTTAACCCCTACACTACATGGCAGCTATTTGGAGGGTGAATTTTAAGGGGACAGGTCTGGAGGAAAGACCTTTCTGGAATCTCACTGCAGCAGACCAGGCAGGAATTGTCAAGGCCTCGAGCTGGTAGGATAGGGTGGTGATCAGGCCTATCAGCTCTGAACTCAAGACTCCCTGGCTTAAAATAAAATTTTGGCTCCACCAACCTACCAGCTATGATCGAAACAACATATTTCTATGTGCCTCAGTTTCCCCATCTATAAGCTATTAATAGCAACATTCCCTGATGGGGTTTTTTGAGGATCGAAGATCATATACCTAAAGTACCGTTAGCTTAGTGGTTAGCAGTCGGTGATCAAAAGTTAGCCATTATTAGAATGCTGCAGATGAGAGACAGTAACAGACCTATTAAGATTAAATTAGCAGAGTTTGGGGATTGATCTTGGCCTGGGGGAGGAGGTAATGGGAAGGAGGCAGGGAAGACCAGCAGGTCTTTAGATGGCCAAGTAGGCTACTGGGTAGATGGGGAGGCCCACCTACAATGAAGTTGGTTTATGGGACACAGAGATGACCTCCTTTCCTTTCAGACATTTTGAGTTTAAGGTGTTCACGGGACACCCACACAGACAGATGCCCAGTCAACAGCTGAACATGAGTATGAACCTCAGGGAAGTGGTCTGGGGGAGTCATTAGCAAATAGATGGTGAGTGTGTTAGAACAGGGGGCCAAGGATACCATTCTGAAAAATATGGACATTTATTTTGGGTCAAAACACAAAATGACATGAAAATACTGTGGGAATGAAGAATGACTTTGACATTCAGATAAAGAGCATGTTCCCGCTGTCTAGAAAAATGAGGACACTAAAAGCACATTTTGATCCCAAGCCATAAATATCAAATAAGGACAAAAGCCCTCTAAAAGATTAGATTGAGTAAAAGGTTTTAAAAGGGTATGTGCATAAAGACCAAAGTAAATCTGACACTATCTCTAACAATGCAAAACTTTCACAAAGGCCAGTTTTTATAACACTTCTTAAACAATAACGAAAAGGCATGGCTCTCAGGATTGCCCCAAGAATTATTCCCAGTACAAAGCAGCACATGTTAATGATCTGA
>CM052449.1:31627932-31655193 GCA_028533085.1 Varecia variegata | reverse complement strand
GTCAGAAGGCTACCTGGTCAGGTGTCCCCGATATCTAGGATTCGTTTCCACAGAATAGTCAGAAAGGTAACACGGGTCTGCTCTGTCCGTTCATCAAAGTCCTGTCACTGTGGAATACAAACTTCTCTTAAAAACTAAGTGGGCTACTGGGATTTAGCAGCAACCCACTGTCAAACTCGAAGTATGGCAGACGTAAGTGGCCACCAGGTACAGCAATCCCAGCACAAGGCGCCTGTGATGCAGCCCGCAGGGGCCTGCAAGCTTCCTGCGTGGTCCTCCACTGCCAGGTGGATCCTAACGCAGTGGCGCTCGGGCTGCCAGATGGGAAAACACAAGCATTTCAAGGTGCGGCTGCAGGGTGGGAAGCAGCAATGTGGGGTATCAGTATCTCTCTATGGGGACGGGTGCCGTTGACATTTTTGGCAGCCCAATTCTGTGTGTGTGGACCCGCGGCCCCCTCACAACCGAACATTTTGCATCCTACTCTGCCATCCCCAGTGGGTGACCTCTCCACTATCTGGAGACACAGAACATAAAAAACTTTTACAAGTCCCACCAATTGTCATACCTGCCAATTTTATTTCTAGAATGATGAAAAATGAATCAAACACTTATATCTGTTCATAAGCACAGAAACTCTGACATTTTCTTTTTTGGTACAGACACCTAACTGCTAACATTAAAGACCGGAACCCTGGATGGTCAGTTCCCTTGGTCAGACCCGACCACTTCTGCCATTTTACAAGTGCACATGTGATTACCAGGTGGACCCAGGGAAGTACATTACGGACCCACCTCCAAACAGCAAGGACAGGACAAGCCTGTCAGGAAGATTCCCAACAGAGGGCAAAGCCCACTCCCAGTTCCCAGGGGGAACGTCGGACAGACCTTAAGTCTTGTTTCACTGGTGTAACTGGAGGCAGGAGGCAGAAGGAAGATGTTAGTTCTGACAAGCTGTGTCCACCCCACCCCTGTACAGTGAAAAGTGCTGAGTGACCACAAACACCTCAAAGTGTAATCAAACAAAACCAGCCGGATGGTTTTTGCACAAAGACAGTATTAAGCCTAAGATGCCGCCTTTCTGCCTCTTGATAGAGTGGACGTAGCTTTGGGGACATGAATACACACGATGCCAAACAAGGGAGACAGCAGAGCAGCACTCCCATTTTGGAAAGCTTCTCTCAGATACATCACACCATTGCCTCTTAAAACTAAAGAACTGTAAATACTAACTTACAGCCATCGGGAATGACTAAGATTTCCTGGCCTGTCACTTGAGCAGAAAGCCAGCTAGCCAGACCTGGAGAGAGAAACCCTCAGAACAACTAATGCCTCACTCAGAACTCACTCAACAGATCACACAGTTACCACACAGACTGCCATACGCCGCACAGCAGCAGGCGGAAAACACAGCCAAGACTTTCACTAAGTCCCATGAAAAACTACTGTTTCTGCCAATACCACAAACACCTCCCAGGACTTGGGAGATAACCAGCTAATTTTACCTCATTTAACACTGAGCTGCAAAGCCCAAAGCTCAAAGAATCTGTGTGCCTGAAACAAAGTAGGAAACAAATATTTGGGCAAGAAAATAAATGACAAAGTCAATTACAGATTTCACAAATATCTTGTACACCAGTCTAATTTTTAATTAGAATTAGCTATCAGACACTGCACCTTTCAAGTGTATGACCGAGCTTAGCAACGCTTAACAGTGGCTGTATTAACTGAATGCTTGGAAGTATTCAACATTAAATTCAATTTACTTCCCGTTAATGTTTACAAATACATTATTAGCAATTCTTAAATATTTCAAATCAAGCAACTTGAAGCACAGAAGACTTGCTCTCAAACAACTTTCTGAGGTGACATGAAGACTGCAAGACGCCCGTGACTTGAGCCCAGGTCTCTAACCGACAATCACTATATCGTCGCTGGTGAACTCGTAGGAGGGAACTTCGAGGTTGAGGGGGGAGGGCCCCTTCCTGATTCTTCCAGAGGCGTCATAGTGTGACCCATGGCACGGGCAGTAATAGCCACCGAAATCTCCTGCATTTGCGATGGGCACACAGCCGAGGTGAGTGCAGACCCCTATCAGGATGACCCACTCGGGCTTCTTCACTCGCTCTAGATCGTGCTGTGGGTCCCTCAGCTGGGACACTTCGACTGCAGCTTCCTGCTCGATTTCCTTCTTGGTTCTGTGGCGCACAAACAGGGGTTTGCCTCTCCACTTGAAAGCCATGTTCTTGCCTTCTGGAATATCGGACAACTTGATCTCAATTTTGGACATGGCCAACACGTCGGCAGAAGCACTCATGCTGGACACGAACTGGGAGACGACATTCTTGGCAGCGTAGGCGACACCCACGGTAGTTGTTGCGGTTATCAAGTAGGAGAAGCCCTTCCTGGCTTCGCTGCTCTCTTTGGAAGACCTTGTGCCATCTAGAACCTCAGTGCGCCGATAGTCAGAGAAGTCGGGCACTCTGACGTCCGTATGGGAGTAGCGAACAGAGGCAGGGACTGCAAGACAGACACAAGGTTAAAAAACACAATTACACGAGTATCCTGAAAGGGGTTCACTCAGGAGACAGACCTTTACGGAGTCACAAATCAAACTCTAAAACTGTGAAATGTGGCACTTACTGGGTCTAATAGTCGAATTGGCAGTGGTAGAATATAAAATGCTAAAAACGAAATGAAGTCAACCACTGCCTATCGTATTGCTATGAAATTACAAGACAGTATTTGTAAATTGAGCTCCTCCTGGCTGAACACTGCTGATTCAGGACTTGTAACATCTCAGTGCATCCATTTTAAAAAGTTAAATAGCACAATAAATAGCAATATTTCAAAGTTCCTAAAATTTCAACTGCCAAGGTATAGTGTATACTATACCTTGTTAAATAACTTGTTAAATAACTAAGTTAAATAACTCCCATACTCTCTGGACTAGAAGGGATGCTAGAACTCACCTAGTCTACCCAGTAAGTTAGCGATCATCTTATTAAGGCAAATGTCTAACAGTTATATTCTTATCTATGTGCTCTCTAAAACAACTGCTCAAAATTCATAAAATACTAATTATAAGATAATAAACATTCTGTGAGCTGTAAGTATAACTTTAGTTGCAGAAAACTTAAAGATTTCTATTTTAGACCCTAGGGGATAAATTAGTATTACTTCAACTTCAAATAAAACCACTAATTGGTAGAAAAGGACATCCTTATCACAATAGGCAGCTCTCAAAATAAAATGAAATTTGTAAAAGAACTTATTATTTCAATGTAGCAGGGAAAAAGAGAGCAAAATTTTCATGCACCCCCCTTTGCAATGAAGGGCAACAGCCTCTATGACAGCAGGGCAATTACCTTTCTCACTGCTACCGGCCTCTCAACCGGATACTTCCACTGCAGGCCATCAAAGAGGCCAAAAGTTTGTGTCAAATGAATGTTAAATAATTGCTGTCTATGTAGTGCTTTGGGAGCAAGTAGTTTGTTTTAAAAAAAAGTCCTTCTCTCACATAACATTTTTACATGTCTGACAAAAAGAAAATGAATTTACTAGTACCACTTTTAAGTATGTTTCAGGAAGCAAATCTCTTTGCAAATTGTATATTTGTCTTAGGAAACTTGCCACAAGGTTTCCTTTATAGAAAAGGGGACACTAAAATGTACTCACTTTTAGAAAATGTGTGGTTTCCAAAATAAAGGTTCACTTACAGAATATATTTTCACTATTTTAAATTGCAATTCCACCTTGGTCTACTAGCCTGCCTCACCCTAATACACTGTACCTCTTTGAGTAGTCAAATGTCACAATACAGAATACTCCCAACTGCTTTTCACATGGTTCCCAAGGTCAGTAACTTTATGGAAGCCACAAGTATTCACAAACAATAACGAAACCTATCAAAATCACTCTATGTACTTTCTGACCAACCCAACCGTTTCTTGGAGGGGAGCAGGCCACAGGTAGTAGCAACTTGACATTCACATTTATGGCTTTGTGGAATCAAAATGACACCACATCATGTACTACTGTACCTAATGCTAACCTGTCAGTGTAGACTGGCAATTGGAATCCAGCATAAATTACTTTCCCCTAGCACTGCCTGGGATTATACAAAAAATATGTGTTTCATACCTAAAAGATAAAGGAATCAAAAGTTCATACTTCTACATTAAAAAGAGTATCCACACCCCTTAGCAGTACACAAGGAAATGTACAAGAACACTAAATAGAATGGCTTTGCCATTCTCATTCAGAGACTTGGTGGCAACAGTCTGCTCCACTCTAACAGGTTACACTTCACTGGTCTACACCATCAAGAGCCCTTCAAGAAATTAAACTGCCATGCTGCAAAAATCATTCTCTAAATATTTACATGAGCTGTATTAGGTCTTTTAGTAGCAAAGATAATAGATTTAATTGTAACCTAAAACAAAATCAGATACTCAAAGGAAATATCTAGAAATGGAGAAAAATTAAGGCATTTTAATAAAACAAGTTTTTTTTTTAAGGTGATCTCTGATGAGCATTGGAAATCTGCATAAAAGAGTAATAGTACAACTTTCCTCCCCAACTCAAGGATCGATCTTTTCCTGATCCAACCCCTCTGATCACATCCACCACTACCCATCCTGACATTTAGACAGGAGATTTTACTGTGAACCTAAGCTGAAGGCATGATTACAGAAAAGAAGTTTTTACCTTACGGTTCTATATTATTTGCCTGTTTTTGGAAAAATATTTCAATACAACAGGTAAGTCTCCAATTTTCAGAAGAAACCCTTCAGTCATCTAACAAATTCCAAAGACGCTTTTTACCTTTGCTATTGAAATTTCTCCTCCCTTCCTGTTTCTCACATCCAGGCCCTGAGAATAGGCTTGGAATAGGCTAGAGTACCCCATTCCTGCCCAGCACAGGTTCTCCAAAACCCACTGGTGCTCTTTAGCAAACATTCATCCACAAGTACTTTGCACCAAACCATATGCAAAATCTGAGGTAGTGGGAGACAGAAAAACAAAGGAGACATTTTCTATGCCCTTAAGCTCAAGGTCAGAGGAACTGCCAACACAATAGAGAGTGGAAAGTATTATGTGCTATAGACGTAAACAAATCAGCAAATGTGAAATTTTATTTACTTGATTCTTGAGATTGAAAGGATAGAGAAGGAAAACACGTGGACATGTGAACACCGAGTGGAAGAGCCGCTAAAAGTGCAGAATAAGGTGAATGAAGGCAGAGTGAAGAGTGGGGGCAACCTGGTTGGCATGGAGGGGAAGTTTCACAAACTCAGCCATCAATGGGGCCAGGCGGGTAACACAATAAACAAGCAGGCCTGGCGAGGACCGTGACAAAGCGGAGAAGAGCACTGGTTCCAACTGTGGGGACAGCTAACACACAGCACACTAGACTTTTTCCTGTGTAAAAATTACAGCTCAGTGTTGCCAGCTTCCAACATTTCCAAGGGATGCCAGAAGTCGTCCCAATGTTTTAAAACCACACAGTCTGCCTGCAGGCACAAGGCCCACAGGTCGCCACTGCTCCATCCCCAATACAGCGCGTGTAAAGAAGAGAGTGGAACACAAGGGGCGGACGACAACCAGGATCTGCGGACAGAGGGTGTGGAACAACCCCTGGGAAGGGCCTACGCCGTCACGTCCACACCGTGTAGCCTCGTGCAAGTCATTTTACCTCGTTTTCTCGTCTGTGAGACGGGCACATCATCAACCTTTGCTTGTTCTTCTCGAGGATTAAACTGATCATGTTGTGACACTATCCTGTAACTGATCTTGTGTGTGTTGTTTTGGGGTGGGGCGAAGGGGGGTTTAGGGGAAAGACACCGAAGAGATCAGTGGTGGTGAAGGGACCAACTTCACACGCACTAACAGTTCAATTCTTAAGCATTTATTAAGTGCCCAAACTGTGTTAAAGACTTTATGCACAGTTTTCCCATCTAAGCCTCACGGCATCCCTACCAAATTAATGGGTAATAACCACGAAACCATTTCGCAGAAAATGCTTAGAAACTTGGCCAAGGTCAGACACCCTGTGAGCAACACAATGTGTCAGGACTTTGCTGGACGCAGTAGGACTCCAGCTCCTGAACTTAACCAACGAGGCACAAACTTTGGCCAGTGGATGGGAGTCCAGCTGGCCGTCGAGAGAAAGACGACAGAAAGAGGCCTGGAATGCCAGCGCTCAGCATCCCTTGAGCTCACCCAGCCGGCAGCGTCCCGCAGGTGAGGACGCCAAGGGCAGAGGTGGCGCGGGCGCCTGCGCAAGGTCGCCCCGGCCCGACGACCTAGATCTCCCCAAAGAGGCTCCCGCTCCACACTCCCGCGTCCTCCTCGTCTGCCCTACAGGCCCAGGCCGGGGGAGCGAGAAAGATGACGCCCTTCAGCCCCCAGTCGCTCCCCGCAGCCCGGCTCACCATTCAGGCTCACGAAGGCGACCAACGGCCGGCGCACGGCTCGGCCACTCAGCGACTCCCGGCACAGGAAGGGCCGCTTCGCGTCCAGCACGGGCGGCTCCGAGGTGGCGGGCACCGCCGCCCGCACCAGAGGCCGCAGCGCGCCCGCCACCCCGCGGGACGTGGCGGACAGGACGGGCGCGAAGGGGCCCGAGCGAGCGGCGACCGACAACATGGCGACAACTGCCTCAACCGCCAGGCCGGTCACAGGGACGACCTTCCGCCCGCGACGCAGGCGGGAGGAGGCGCAGACCCGTGACGTCAGCGCGCCGGCGGAAGCGGTGTCCCGCAGGGCGGGCGGACCTGGGGAGGCGCTGCGACGGGGCGGGGCTCCAAGCCGGCGCAGAGGTGGGCGGGGCAGGGGTGGGGCTCCAAGCCGGCGCCGAGGTGGGCGGGGCAGGGGCGGGGCTACGAGCCGGCGCCGAGGTGGGCGGGGCAGGGGCGGGGCTACGAGCCGGCGCCGAGGTGGGCGGGGCGGGGCAGGGGCGGGGCAGGGGCGGGGCTGCGAGCCGGCTCGGCGGGGGCGCGGCTTGCTCCGCCACCTCTCCGTCGGGCGCCTGGCGGTCCCGTCGCGGCTCTGCCCGGAAGGCCGCAGAGGACCCGGGAACGCCAGTGTTCCGGCTTTGTGGTCCTTTAGAGTGAAAACTTCATCTAGGGTGACCTAAGCCAGGCGTGGTGGCGCTTGCAGTCCCAGCTGCTCGGGAGGCCGAGGCAGGAGGGTCACTGGAGCCCAGGAGTGGAGGTCGCAGGGAGCCAGGATGACGTCACTGCACTCCAGCTGGGTCACAGAGCGAGACTCTGTCTCAAAAAACAAAAAAAACATACTTCTGCAAGGACATCTAACCAACAACTGCCTACCCAGCCTCCGACCCGTGTCACTTAATCTTTGTAGCCAAGGGTAATCATTTCAAGACAGTTATATAATCCATCTCATTTTTTCTTTTAAAAACCTTTGTTTTCCTTTACCTCCCTAAATGCCCACAGTTTACTATGATATTTGTATTCTCATTGCAATGCTTTATTCCCAAGTAAATACCTCTTCTTCTGGAGAGTCTTCCTCTGTTTGTTATTCAGGCTGACACCAGCATTGAGTATTCACACGTACACACTGTGTAGACAGAATAATGCCTCCCCCCAAAGATTGCCACCTCCTAATCCCCAGATCCTGGGAATATGCTACTTTACCTGGCAAAGGGGCTTTGCAGATGTGAACAAAGATCTTGAGCAAGGGAGACGGTGCCGCACTGCCTGGATGGGCCCAGGGTGACCACAGGGCCCGTAGAAGGCAGGAGACAGAAATGCCACCCTGCACTGGGTTTGAAGAGGAGGAGGAAGGGAGCTTGCAGCCAAGGCATGCCAGGGGCCTCTGGAAGTAGAAGAGGCAAGGAAGCAGATTCTCCCCTCGAATATCCAGAAGAAAGTCAGGCCTGCAGACCCATTTTAGGCTTCAGACCTCCAGAACTGTAAAATAAGAAAACCGTGTTGGTTTAAGCCACTTTCTTTGGTGATAATTTGTTGTAGCAGCAGTGGGAAGCACACACACACATATGCACACACACATTTGTCTCTCCTTTAAAAACTGGAAGGTCTGATCTCATGAGGCCCGTGTCCTCACCTAAAGACCGGGGGATGCTGTCAGGCCTCAGGTTCCTGCTTGCTGGTCTGGGTCTTTCCAACGGTGTCTACCTCATTCGGTTATCTGCTGAGGCCTGAGTGTGGGACCTCAGGGTTATACAATTCCATAAACAAGTTTGATCTATTGCTCACGGAGTAGAACGCCAACAAGCGTGGACCCTTGTTGTGTGTGTGAGTTGCAGCCTGAGACACTCCCTTCCCTACAGTGATGCTTCCACCTGGACCGCGGATGTCCGCGTGGGGTGGAAATGGGGAGTGTGCTCTAAGTCCGCTGTGCTAGGACTCTGCAGCGATTGTCCCCAAAACCAGTTTATCACAGGAACTTCTGCCTATGATCCTGGATCACACGCAGAGCCAGCGAGAAGCCTGGGACCCCTCCTCCTCAGCCACTTCCATCTCACCTGGCGCCCACACAGAAAGGCAACCGCCTCCCTGCTGAAGGCCCCCCAACCTGTCTCCCGTTTCCACACAATCACCCCAGGAAACGCCTGGCTTTCCATTTCCAGTTTCAGTCGCTGTGACAGTTGCAGCCTCTCCCCCAGCCCACGTCTCTTGCTTGAGCAGTGAGATGTGAAGACTGACAGCCGCGTGAGAACTGCACAGACTGTCCCCAATTTAAGCCTTTTAAAATGCATTTCTGTTCTGTAAAATCCGTTTCCCTAATTCTGTGCCCCTACTTCTGTGCCCCTACTACTTGACAGTAACCCTAGGGAGGAGAAGAAATTAGCCAGGGAGGAGAAGCTCAGACGTGCTAATGTTTTAATCACTCATTCTTTTAACGCGTCAGTCACATTCATTAAGTAGGATTAATTTCAGGCTTTGTGGAAAACCATATCAGTTTCCCTGTCAGCCACACATCTGTCTCTCGTGGAGCGAGCTGCTCCAGTAGCACCAGAAATCCCCCATTTTCTCTACCTGGATTGTGTTACCTGCCCCTGACAACTGTGCTGAGTTAATGGCACTCCTTTGTATAGAATCCCCTCTGGGAGCCTGCCTGGGTTCGATCCCAGCTCCTCCACTTGCTGCCCGAGCCCCGTGGGCAAGTGACTGAAGCCCTCTGAGCCCAGGTTTCGTCACCTGAGGATGGAAGGAAAAATACCTACCCCAGAGGTTTGTTGTCAAATAAGGCTTTGGAGCTGCTCAGTAAGTTGGTTATCATCGCAATTCAGAGCCTTGATGAAGTATCAGTCATCCGTGCACGCATTCGAAAGATTTTTATACAGTGACGCTACCTGCAATGTGTGTCCACCGCTGGTGAGACAGCAGCGAACACAGCAGTCAAATGTGTCTGGCCTTGGGGACTTTACGCTCTAGCAGGGGAAGAGGGACAACAAACAAACATGAATAATATTCCAGATGGTGATGTGTTCTGTGGAGAAAGCAGGATGGGGGAAGGGAGTACAGGGCTGCTGGGAGAGGAAGTTGTTACTTGAAGGGAACTCAGATCACCTGGTTCATCTGCACACTTCACTAGGAAGCCTGGACTTCCCTTCTCTGCGAAGGAAGACCCTGAGACCCAGGGTGAGGGAGGCGGCACTGGGGATGGTGCCATCCTGCTGCTCACCGGCTCACCGCGAGCTCCGGGACGACTCCAGGAGGACGCAGAGCGGAAGGTGAACAAGATGTCACCACATGTGAGCACTTGGCCCGTGGTCCGCTCTGTCTTCCAAGCAGCCGTCATTTCTTTTCAATGTGAGGGGCTTCCTCCCACTTCCCAGCAGAGCAGGGAGTGGGGAGTACCCTGTTGTGATGGAGAATTGGACATTTTCTGGAGGGAAGAAAGTATTTCTGGGAAAGGGGGTGAGGTGAAGGGTGTGCCTCTGAAAACCTGGGCAACTGGTAGAGGGCAGAGAGGTGTTAATGTAAGAGCCTCTCCCTCCTCCCACCTCCACCTCTGCCCTCCTCGGAGGTTTCGCAGCACCCTGCCTTCAGTGGTCTTGTCCCCAGCATGAAGTTCCGGACCCACTCAGCTTAGACTCAGCTCAAAACCTCTGTGGAGGCTTTGCCCATCGCTCGGGAGGAGCCAAGATCCAGAGCCCCCGCTGCCTGGATGTTATCTTTGCAGAAGGAAACCCAGCAGAGCCCCCTCTCTGGGGAGGACCGGAGCAACCCCAGGCACCTCTGGAGACCCTGAATGTGCACAGAAGAAGCAAGAAGGAGGCCCGCCTGCCCAGGGGCCCTGCAGGGTCTGCACACACAATCACAGGTCATTATTTCCGTCTCATAATGATGCCCCAAAATATTAAGGGACGTTAAATCAAACCACCAGTTGTCCAGCATGGCTGCTGAAATAATAAATTCATAGGTTAAATAAGGAATTTCATTTGTGCTTATTTCAGAATGATGGATGCCAGGAAGCAAGTCGTAATGTGCTGGCATTTAATTTGCATTTCAAGGTCCCAATGGAGGCAGCACCCACTTGTGTGCCCAGAGGCCCTTTATCCCTGAATCCTGATGGCGCCTTTCCGGGCACACTGAGAATAAATTCAGTTGCAAAATCCCCATGAAAAAGATTAAAGTCAAAACATAATTTTGAGCAACCACTTGAATTCATCCATTTACCTGCTTCATAAGTACACTTGCCTCTTTTTCTTACAACTCTTTTTCACAAAAGAAGGGACATTATATGACTTTATATAGAACCACACCAAGCAATGTGATGACAAACCTCCAGCATCTTCAAAAAAGACCAGGCTGAATTAAACCTGCCTTCTGAGTCAAGGTGATGGTGATTAAACCAGATATCCCATAATGAGGTGTGCTGATTAATAAATTATTTGATTAGCAGGTACGGTAAGGACACCTGCAATCAATACAATTGCCTAAAAGCTCTGAATTAGAAATTGTGCAATGAAATATAACTGAAAGGTATTAGGCATTGGTAGTTTTAATTACAGGGAATGATTAATTGATCATTCAGATAGTATTGATCTACAACTTATTTAATTCTTTGCAATTTAATTTGTCAGATTTGATGATTTGTCCTATTAATGCCAGAGCTTCAAGGGACGTAGACAGTGATGGATTCGGGACCGGAACTGTGGGTCTGGTGGCTATCGTCATTCTCATGCTGGGCCTTGTTGGTGCTGACCTGGGGCCCCTCCGTGCCCCTCTCCTTGTCTCTGGGTCCAGGTCCGACACAAGCTGCCATCCTCCCGGAAGCCCTGGTAGATGCAGACAGACCTGGGGAATGTCCAACCCCTGCCTCTCATTTCCTGTCTCCATGTGTCAGGTTTCTCGTGTGCCACACAGGGGTCATTGGCGTGCGTATGTTGCGGAGAAGGAGGCGAGAGTGCGCACTTGGCACAGCCTCTGGCGGTGCTTGGCACGTGAGGACTAGTATTTTATTACTGTTGTCATCAGTCTCCTTCCTCTGAACTCCTGTGGGAGGTATGGGTGAGGCCCTCATTTAGGTTCAAATACTCCACCCTGCATTCTCCTCTGTGTCACCTCCACTAAATAAACTCCTTAGCGCGGGGATGAAGTCTTGTACCGTTTTGTCTCCTCCACGTAGAAGTGTCGCTCTGTGCACGGCTGTGCAGGGAAGACCGAGCTCCCTCTGCGCAATCCGTAACGACAGCTCTTTGCGCACACGGAGGAGCCCGGGAAATCTGTGCTTATCAAAGGGCAGCTGCCACGTGCTTACGAGGCCTCTGATGGCAGAGAGAACCTGACGCCCAGGGAAGGGGGACCCCAAGGTGCCCCAGGTTAGGACAGACAGGGAGGGGAGGGGACAGGAGTGCAGGGGACCACACGGGGACATGAGAGGAGAAGGCAGTCAGCGGGGACAGCATCACTGGTCTGGGTGGCATAAGCATGCTGGCACCGAAGCCCTGGGCAGGTGCAGCTGTGAAGGGAAACCTGTTCCCCCCTTGGCTCCTGCGGCGAGAGGCGTTCCTCGGGCTTGCCCTGGAAGAGACAGGGGCTCTGGGTAGGTCTCTTCAGTCCAGGGAATGGCTGTGAACACCTGAAGGTTCCAGAGGTCCAGTCTCAGGTTCCCTCTCAGCTCAGGTCCTAGACAGCGCTCTCTGCCCCAAGCCCTCTTTGCTGTAGCTGTGTCACGTGGTGAGTCCACGTACCCTGCCAGACACCAATGACCTCTTTCCCGCACTTTTGTGGAAAGAGCCCAGATCCTGAGAAAACAGGGTCTGCCTGGCTGGTGACACTGTGAGGCAGAGACCACGGGAGCCCTGGGCTTCCGTCAAGGTAGAGGGAGCTTGAAGCCAGCACCTCTGGCCCTGGAGTCCTGCCCCCCTGGGGACCGAGGGTGCTCTCGTGCTCTTCCAAGAGGCCTGTCCGAGGACTCTCACATCCTCCGTGGATGGGATTCTGCAGGTTTCACTCACAACCCAGAGCCTCTGATGCTGCCACCCAGGCAGAGGTATGTGCCCAAAATAAATCATCAGACAGGCACATGAAGATGAACGTACAAAGACGTTCATTGCAGTATTATTTGTAATTATCCCAAACTCTCCACCATGCAGGACTGGTTAGTGGTGGTGTATCCATAGAGTGACTTTACCATCATTTAAAGTTACAGTATAGACCTGTGTTTAGTGACATGATAAATGATACTCAATGTGTTAAGTGGAAAAAGCAGCTTATAAATCAGGATGTATATGATCAATATATATAAAAATATATTCAACAAAATATATATTAATATATATTATAGTATAAATATATATTATATATTTAACAAAATATATAGTATTTTGTGTGCATTTCTGTAACTATGTTTGCAAACAAAAAGTACAAGATGTACATCAAATGTTAACAATTATCTTTGGATAGTGAAATGATTAATATATGTGTTTTTACTCTGTCCTTTATATTTTTCTATATTATGTGACCCTTTTAATGTTGAGTTTATATTATTTTTACAATTAAAATGTCAAGCAATCAATCCGCCTCCATTTGGGAAGTACTGCAGTAAAAAGCGAATCTCGCTGGTTTCTATTTTACCTGCACAAGGAAGACAAGATAAGACGGAGCAGTCTGGGTATGAGGGCCGGGGATTCAGAGGGGGCAGCAGCTGGGGACTCCAGCCAAGCTCCCCCACCTGCCCACTCGCTCCCGGGAGCCTCCCGGCTCCGCTAAACTCACTGGGGGCTCCAGGCCTTGGTTCCAGCTGCCCTCTGCCCAGGCTCTCCCCTTCCCAGGCCTTCGCACAGCTGGGTGTGGCTCCCAGGTTAGATGCCACCTCCTGTGTTTAGTGTCCAGGTTAAACTGGGCTTCTCACCTGACACACCTTTTGTCATTGTCAATCACCGCGTCCTTTTCATTTCTTAGTTGAATTCATTAACCACCATCGAACACCAGTGACTCTGATGTCTTCCTGCCCTCTCATAGTCTGTTGCAGCCAAATTAGCACCTTTAAAGAATCTAAATGTGGACTCCCCCATCCCGGCACCCATGAAACCTACGTTTGAATACAAGGAACTCCAGCGGAGCTCTCAGTGTCCCCACATCTGCTCTGCTCGCCAGTCCCCGCAACAGCCTACAGCTTGTCATATGGCACTAAACACTGAATGAACGGTTAGATAAATGAATGAATGTCTCCTGAGCCTTGGGTAAGGAAGGGAGGACAAGAGGGCTGCCTCAGGGAGGAAATGTCTCAAGCCCCTGGGCAGGTGAGTGTCAGTCAGGAGGAACTCCCAGCCTCTGGGTGGGTGGTGGGGCTGGGAGTCCTCCCAAGGTAGAAGCTTGGAAGAGCCGGGTCAGACAGCAGCTGTGCCTGGGGATGGCCTGGCCCACCCAGGCAGTGAACCTCACCTTCTAAACTTGGGGAAATGGTGACCGTGAACCTGCCAAGTAGAGCTTTTTTAAACACAGCGAGGGGTGGGAGGGGGTGGATTTCCCTTTCCCAGGTGAAACATAACACTAAGAGCACAGTGGAATTTTGTCTTTTATGACCAGGTTAAATAAACATTGTTGAAAATAAGAGTTTCAAATGGAAATGTTGACGTAATAATCTTCTCTACGGCAGCATGAATAACCAACCATAGCCATTATTATTCCGTCTTCCATGAATGTTTGCTTTTCTGAAAGTTCAACTTGCTTAATGTGTTTCTCTTTTAACGTGAGTTTAGAGATGATTTGCACGCACACAAATGACACAGTATCAATTCTGTGGCGTCATGAATTAATTAGCTACAACCCACCCTAATGACCTGGGAAAAGGCGGCTGTGTTTCCATCTCTTTATTTACGGCCCATTCTGGCCGCGTCATACCTTTTCAGATATTAAGTTCTGAACACGCTTGCTTCTTAAAAAGGCTAATTATCCAAGACAGGTTTACGGTACCTTACCTAAAGACCACATATTCTACTTCTTTGGCATCTTGGATTTATGTATTTATCCACAGCGGAAAGTTAATCAGTCAATTTCCTTCCCTTCCATCCCCCAGTAGCCACCCCCCGAATTCCTGGGTTCCACCGGTCCTGGGGGTCTCTGTTAACCGATCTGTTTCTGACTCCGGCAAAGCAACACCTCTAGCTTGGAAAAGCCAGCTTTCGTCGCCTTAAGTGTGTGTGTTCTGAGAATGACCAGGTGAGCGAGACTGGTCAAATCCAGCCCACATCCTGCCACATCCGGAGCAGAGCTCGCCAACCGAGGCCAAAGGAAATCTTCCCACACCATGCTTTGCTTGGCCTATAAAGTATTGACATTGAATTGTCAGCCAGTATTTAAAGATTGGGAGGTTTCATACACCCACACACACACACACATACACACACACAGAGTCAGATTTCTGTTTTATCTTGACAAAAATCAGGCCATACCGGCTGCATTCCTAGGTGGTAACAACAAGGAGCTGCGTGGAAGCCCCTCTTTACAAATCTGCATCTTCTCCACTGTCCCTCCTAGTCCCCGTGGTCCCCTAGAACCTGCAGTTGCTCGCGGACTGCCATTTATCACCTGATACTGGACCTGCGCCTGCTACCTGCCTGGCCCCCGCAACCGGAGAAGACGTTTCCGAGCAGGCAGGGCGGCCCGGAGACCAGGGATGAATCCAGGCACCGTGGAGTCCAGGGGAGGGAGGCCGCCAGCGCCTGACCCAATCACCCACCGACAATGCACCAGGCAAACAAAAGGGTGGACGGGCGTCTCCGAGCGGGTTAGGTGCTACAGGAAATAAACGGAAATGCTGTTGGGAGCGAGGGCTGCTCTGTGATGAGGGCTTGTGGGCAGACACCAGAGCAAGGTGGTTCAGGAAGAGCTGGGCAGGCGTTCAAAGGCCCCGGGGCGGGAATAGTGTCGTCTGGTCTGAGCTCTGCAGGAAGGCAGGGTGATGGGCTGTAGTGAGCCATCGCAAGACGAGAGTGGAGAAGTGAGGGTCTGATCTGGCAAAGCGCTGCCTCAGCCTGAGTTCCTCCAACGGCGAAGCCTAGACGGAGGTTTGTGTGCCGGCACTTGGCTGCGGGAGAGGGGAGTGAAACGAGGAAGGGAGGAAAATCAACACAGGGATGCGTCCTCGAGCAGGTCACTGTCGTGGGGATTGTGCTCAGGCTCTTGGGAGCTCTGGAGGAGCCTTTGCTAATGTGCTGGACCTTGAGGATAAAAGAGGACAGCACCGACGCCGTGGCTTCCATCCCATGGGGCCGTGGTGGCTTCTTAGCACTCTGGGTTTAACGTGTGTAGCTGTCGGCGTATTCCTAGCTGGCTAAGACCACGGGGCTGGCGGTGCCCTGGGGCAGGAGCAGGGAGCAGCCGGGGGAGGTGCCGTCTGATTGAACCCAGGCAGCCAGTGTGAGGCTGGACCCCCCTCAACAGTGTCTAGAACAAGACTCGGACCGAGAGGGTGACACAGAGCCGGGGGTCCACTGCAGTGACAGTGCGATAGGAACCCCTGGTCTTCCCATCCGCAATCTGCCAGCCTCCTTCCACCTGTGCTCAGTCTGACATCCCTTCTTTGGATGCACTTGTGTGTCCCTGTGCCTGTCAAAGCGTCCCACCCCGTCCCCTCCTCTCTCCTGCACCCTCCGTTGCTCCTTCTCTGTTTGGCCGCTCCCCCACCCCCGTACAAATATCCCCTAACAAACCTTTCAACAGACCTCACTGGAGCCCGTCCCCTCCCAGCAGTGGCCCCTTTTCCCCAACTCCCTCCGAGGAACCTTTGCTGAAAGGCGTCTGCGGGCATTCTTTCTGCTTCAGCCTCTAAACGGTTGTGGTCAAAGTCCCCCAGTGAGGTCCCTGAGGAAGGAGAAAGGAGTTGTCACGGGCAGAGACAGCTGCCCGATCACACAGCCCCCACGCCACGCGCACCCTCCCCAGTGTGCTCAGCCAGCCACACGCACAGGCCGTGACCTCGGTGAGTGGGCACCGCTCGTCTCAGTAACTGTGGAATCCACACCCGTGTCGGTTATAATTTATGTTGACTCTTCCTCCTTCATCTGGGAATAGTTTTGTACTTAATACGAATGGGGAATTTGCAGTCTTTAGGGCTGGGAAAGCCATGAGCAACACTAGACTTCCATTTATCCACGATCTGCCTGGTCTAGCTTGGCAGCCGGATCTGCTCCCAATTCCACGGGGCATGCAGGGCGCCGGTGGAGGGCCCGGTACCGCTACCTCGATTCCCAGCACCCGCTGCACGCGCCTTCCTGCAGAGGGGTCCCGGCCCCCACCTCAGCCTCGCTGCTTGGGCTGAGCAGGTTTCCATGCTGCTGCTCCAGGCCCGGCGCTCTGCCCCGGTCCTGGTCTTCTAGCTTCTCGCCCTCGGAACTCAGCCCTGGCTGCCACCCTCCCGGAGGCCCCAGCCCGGCTCTGCTGTGCGTCAGGTGTCCTGGAGCTCAGCTCTGCACCTTGAAGTTGGGGGGTCACTGCTGCACGACCCCCACCCACCAGTGCTCTCCAGATGCTGCTGCCATTGAGCTTTGTCACCTGTCAGTCATGGGGGTCGGGTGGGACAGCTGAGGTCAAGGCTGCAGATGACAGAGACAAAGAGAAATGGGAGAAGAGGGAGGGAAGGGGCAAGAGTGGGTGGGTGACACACAGACCACCAGGGTGGTGTTTTTCAAACCATGAGTGAGGGCCCACATTAAGTCATAAGTTCAATTCACTGGATCTCAACCAGCATTTAAAAAAAATAATCAGTATAAAACAGGACAGCATCATAAGGAAAATACAAATCGTCACCCACAGCAAGAGTGAGCTCTGCTCTGTGAGGCTCTGCTGCGGCTGTGATGCTGTCACACACTGGACCTCAGCGTGAAAATATTTCGAGGTGAATGACTTTTGGGGAAACCGGTCCCGGTGGCTCGAGCGTCAGTCTATGGACTCATTTACCTCGCTGGGCCCCCAGCTGCCCACCTGGAAAATTACGTGAGTGGGGCTGATGCGCTGTGATCCCGTAGGAGTCAGGCAGAGCAGCGGGAGGCCCTGGTCTGAGTCACCGGCAGCAAGGTCACAGCTGTCAGAACAGCAAAAGCCACTCGCGCTCAGCGACGACGGAAAAAGCAGCCAGTCGGGTTTCCTGGAGTGTCTGCCCCACCTGGTGGAGGAGGGGCCCGCCCGGCCCCGTGCGGCTCCACCCAGCAGCCAGGTCCACATCTATGTGGCCACTGTGGACGCCACACGCGTCCGGTCATGTCAGCTGAGTGTGTCTGGTCCCCACAACCACCCTGCAAGGCACATGTGTCAGGGGAGAAATATTAAGGCGTGGAGGTCAGAGCCCTGGATTTTCCCGGCTCTTCTCCTAGAGCTTGTCCAGGAGCCCAGCACCCCACTCCCACCTGCCTCCTCTGTCCTCTTCCGCCGTCCTTCCTGCCTTAGGACTTTCTTTCTCCCTGCTCTGCTCTCCCGAGAGATGTTTTAGCCGTTTCTCCTACCACCGTAGCCTCAAGCCCCGTTCTCCGTTGTTCCTTCCACAGCGAACCTCGCCTGGAGCCAGGACTGTTAGCAGCGGAGAAGCAGCACCTCTCACCTGGAGGGCAGGGGTGCTCACTGCATCCTGCCCGAGACGGAGAGGCGAGAACATTCTCATGACAATCACCTCCTCCAGCAAGGAAGGGCTGTTTGCACGGCAGAGCTACACGTATATTAACCCGTTTAGCCTGATCAACAGTTCCTTAAAGTGGGTGTTATAATTACCCTCGAGGCAAAGAGAGCACAAATGACTTTTCCAAGGTCACCGTCGGTGCCTAGGCTGGGACACAAACCCGGCCTGGTCCTAGAATCTTCTCTTCTGTACCCTCTGTGCTACTCCCTTTCAGGCCTCCGAGACTCGCTTACGTACTAAAACACCCCACACGTGCGCCACGCGCCGTGTCTTGGGTCTGCCCAGCGGCGGGTCACGGTGTCCTCAGGACAGCAACTGTGATTCATCCGTCCCCTCGCCCTCCGGGCCTGGCTGGATTCCAACACGGAGCAAAAGCTCAGGAAGTGCTGGCCGAGTAGAGGAAGGAACGAGTGGCTGTCGGACCCTCGGAGGTGCTGCTGTCATGTCTGTTCCGAGTTAGGACGGACCGAGACGCCCCGAACGCACGCGGCTGCGTAGACACAGGAGCGGGTCCCGGGGGCTCAGCCTCGCCCGTGAAGCAGATTCTCCCCCAGAGGAGAGTCCGGCCGATGACACATCCGCTCTTCACCAGCGTCTGAGCACAGCAAAGGCCTGTTCTCCGGGACCCCACCAGGACCAGGGGGTCCACCGCGGCTGAGGCAAAACAGGGCTGTCACCGTCCCGGGGCCCACACTGTCCTGAGGCCTGGAAAATTCCTTCAAGCTCTGGGCCCCAGACCTCCAGCGTGGGTCAGACGAAGCTGCCTTTGGCAACTGAGGGAAGCTCCGCGAATCCTTTTCCGGATGCCGCCAACACTCTGTCACTCCGTTCTACCTGGTGGCAGAACTCCTGCGTCTCTGTTCAGTGCACTCGTGGGCCCAGCCCACGCGTGGGGTTCACAGACTCACCCGTGGGTGTGCGGGGCAGAAACAGGGCAAGAACAGGACCTTTCGCTGAAGCAAGGGCGTCTGTGGTTCTCAAACCTGGCGGACACCACGGTAACTTCAACAGGTTTAGAAAGAAATCCAGGAACTACTTTGAGCGTAGAGGGGGTTGGCGTGGCCATGTGGACACTGCCACGGACAACGGTCACACAAATTTGATCACATAGTTTAAACAGATCATTTTAAAATATAGAAAACCTCCCAAAGAAGACAGACCGTGAGGAGTGTTCACACTCAGCTGCACCTGAAACGAAGGCATCAGCCACGCAACAGAAACCCCGGCACGTGGACGTGGCCTCACCCGCAGCCCCCGGCTCCGCTTCCACTGCTGGGCAGCACCTCCGGGGGGCCGGGTGCCCGCCATCAGCTCCACGTCTGGCGGAAACGGAGCTTCTGTGTCCCAAGAGGCACAGCAAGTGTTTTCAGTGTCTCTGGCTGTGTGCGGCTAAGCCCAGGCCGCGTGACCACACTGCACTCTGGAGGTGGCGCCACTCACCACCGGCAGCGGGTGCCGGTGAGCTGGTGGTTTCCCAGAGGAACGTGGGGGTGGAGAAGAGCAGGCGGTGACGGCAGATGTGAGCTCCCTGCACCCGCCGGTCGGAGGACGGTGGAGCAGGCGGCAGGGAGAGGCCGGAGGTTCCGATGAGCAGACGAAGCCCCAGCAGGGGAGGACTCACCCCACCACCTGCTCCAGCCCCCCTGTCCCCCCAAACCGTGGTCCCTCCAGGCGAGGGGATTATTAGTGTACGTCTATACACACACACACTTATTTTCATTTTCTTTTCCTTTTTTTCACAACGAATATGGATTACTTGTGCACAAATTTTTTTGATGCACACATATTTAAGATGAAAACATTATTTGGAGGTTGGACTACATTTTTTTTCTTTTTTGGTGGACATGGAGCAGCGTAGTGGAAAGGAGCTGACTGATAAGGCCAGAGACAGACACTCCACGGGGGTCACTGACAGCTGTGAAATGTTTAGAAAGTCACTTCTTTTAGCCTGAACACAGGAATGACCTCTGATTTAATGACCTCCTGAACTGTAGGGTACCTCAGTAAACATGGGGCATTTGAGACAGAGTGTGCTTTCCAGACTGTGGAGTGTTTTGTAAACGAGAGGAAATGTTACCTGTCACCCATGCTGGCGGCCACGGGGCGTCACCTGTGCTTCAGCCTCCCACGCGGGGCGGGTGCCTCCCTGGCCTTCGGAGGTGCAGCCCCGTCAGCAAAGGGAAGCGGTTTTGCCCGTTTGGTCTCCAGGCTTTAACTGCTAACAAAGTAGAAATTACACGTGTGGCCTGGAAAATCGAGGGACAGAGGCAATTAAAAATAAATCAGGCTTCATGGAAAAAGTCATTTGCAGAAACAGTTGCGTCCACAGCGTGAAATACGGAGGAAATACATTAAAGCAAAAATTAATTTAATAAACACCCATCTTCATTCTTTTTAAAGGAGAGAATAGTATAAACTACTTCATTAGGCAAAGTCTCAGCAGGAAAACATGGACTTTTTCAAAAGAAGACTTTGTAAGTTAGAGAGATGAAAGAAAAAAAGAAAAGAGAAAGAGAGAAAAAGACAGACGGGGATGTGGCCCTTGTCTAGTGACAGGGCAGGACACTCAGCTACGGGAAGAGGAAGGTGAGGGCGCCTAGGCCCCCCCATCCCATCCCCCATCCATGTCCAGGTGTGTCCATCACGCCAGAACCACGCAAAGCAGGCCAGACAGGGCCGTCTGTCTGTGCGGAGAATCCACACACTAGACCCAAAACTGATTCGAAACCCAGATACGGTCTCAACGGTGCCATCTCCTGCCCTTGGCCTCGCAACAGCTGCTCCACGCAGGTGAGCCGAGGTGCCGCTGGGGAAGGCGCTGAGCTGGTCTCTCTCCAGATAACCCAGGGCTTTGCCTGGTGCTGGGCCGTCAGCTGACACCCCCGGGAGGGGCGCCAGCCCGAATCCTTTTTCTGTCTCCTTCCTGACAACACCCAGCTGCTTCTTCAGGAATCCAAGTCAGCTCCTGACCCCACCGATAATTCCCGACTGGGTTTAAATAAAGCCAGGCATTCCTCTCCCGGGTCCGGAGCAGTTTTTATAGCTAAAGCAGTTCACACTCATTGCAGAACATGTGAGATGTGCATAAAAGTAGAAAGAGAAAAAAGCCATAATTTCACCAGGTAGATACAGCTGCTATTAACATTCTACCAATTTTCCTGTCAGTTTTCTTCTGTATTTAAGGATAATTTTTACAAAGTTTTAAACACTTTATTTACAAAATCATATTCCCTGATTTTTTTTCTCTTATCTTGTGAGCATTCCCCATGTTGTTATATATTCTTCAGAAACCTAAGCTGTGACTCCAGAACATTCAGTCCAGTAGATATACTCTATTTCATCATTTTTCTGCCATTGGACACATTGCTTGCTCCTAATTTTTCAACATTTATTTTCAAAACACTCCAAGGAACTTTTCCTTGCATAAAACTTTTCTGTATGTAAGATTGTTTGCTTAAAATAGATCCACGGAAGTGAAATCTTAGGGTCAAAGGGCAGGAATTAGGGTCGCCAAATCTGGCAGCTAAACATGCAGGATACCCATTTAAATTTTCATTTCAAATTATGTGTTGTTATCTGAAATTCAGGTTTAACTGGGAGCTCTGTATTTATCTGGCCACCCCAGCAGGAATGTTTTGAAAGTTTCCATACCTATTTCCAATGCCCTCAGGTTAGAAAACAGGGACAATAAGAGTTAACAGCTAATATTTTATTAGGACTCGCAGAGCCGGGATTTAACCCCGCAGCCCGGTGGCCGCAGCTCCCCCCGGAAGCCACGGAAAGAGCGTGAACGTGCGGGGAGGGGGTCCAGGCTGTGTCTCCTGACTGCAGCAGCCCCCCGGGGCATCTTGCCTGGGTCCCCCCGCCTCGCGGACCCCAGCCCTTAGAGGCACATCAGCAGGACATGGATGATCCTGAACACGTCTTGGCAAGACATGGACAGAATTTACATCACACATGGGGACAATTTCGTGACATTAACTTTAAAACTGCTCAGTTCTTTCTGCCAGCCGGGGCCTCCCTCTGTGGACCTTCTCCCTCACCGGGTCTTCACGCTCTTTCTGCTCAGGAAACTGCCCCCGTCCCCCTTCCCTGCGGGAAAGTTCAGAGCTCCTTCGTCTTCTTCATTCGCGTCTCCCCACCCATCACCCCACCCCGCAAACGCCCTAGACCCTAGACCCCCGTCCCCGGAAGGGGAGATCTCACGTAATAAATATTGCCATGTCTAAATATCTCTATTTAAAAAATACCAAACAGTGAGCGATTTGATTCCGTCTTTCTTCCCTCTCTGCTATGAGCTTCCTCCTTCCATCCCTTCCTTCATGTCCAGCGGGACACTCGCCAAGCACCAGGGAGGCCCCTCAGCCCAGCGGGCAGAGAAGACACCGGCCCGCAGCCTCGACAAACTGTGGAACATGATCACCGCAGTGAGGCCCAGAAGAGAAACAGCACACCCGCCTGGGTATCACGGAAGGCTTCCCGGCAGAGGCGCCCGTAGCATTGAAGGACTGATAGATTCTGCATCTGTAGAGACAGATTGGGACTGGAATCAGGAGGGCTGCCCCTTTCCGAGAGAGCTGGGCTTGGCCATGAAGAGTAAGTTCTCTTAACCTCCTGCACGTACTTATCAGGAATGTCTGCGGATTGACGCCAAAAAGGTCCTGGGTGGAGCTGAGCCTGACTTTGGAATCTTCTGGAGTCTTGGCTGGGAAGCATCCCTGCGTGGCCAGCTACCCCCAGCCACTGCCGGACTGTCCACAGCCGAAAAGCACGAGTTTGCTCTGGCCTTCTTTTAAATGACTCGTGAAATGCATCTAGGATTTAAAAACTGCTCATAAAAATGGATCAATCGGCACAGGACTGAAATAATTAGTTCCTTTTGCTGGGGAAAAAATTGTGCTGCTTAATTATTGTACTGATTGCGTGAGAGATTTTTTAAAATACAACAAAGAGGCCTCTGAAGGCTCTGTCCTTCTACCTGCCTATAGGGGAAAGAATCTAATTAAAACAAAGAAAATGTATTCATATTTAATGGTGTGATTTCCCCTCACATACTTTTCACTTCTCAGCTTAACTTGGTGACAGCTCCAAAAATTCCCCCCAAAAAGAACACGCAAAATCCCAGGAGAGCGGCACTGTCAGAGCACGGTTTTAATAAACAGCTTGTGCTTCAGAGCTCACGCCGAGCTCCTTCCTCAAACCAGACGAGCCCCGCTGCACCCACCTTCCGACGATGCCGTGGCCGCCCCCCCACACCAAGGCCCCGGAGCTGTGTGTCCCTGAGGTGGGTCCCAACTCTGCCCCTTTGCTCTGGGGACCTTGGGGACGTGGACCAAGCACAGTAGCAGCACCTGCCGGTTGCTAGGAGGACCCTATGAGATGCTGTGAGTACCTGGCACGTAGTAGCCACCCAAAAATGTGCATCAATAGCATTAATTACCATAACCAACTTGGAGAGCGAGGCCCAGGAGTGGCAGAGTCTGGTTTTTTGGAGTCACGTGCAAGTTGGTAGGAGAGCCGGCGCGTGACCGCCAAGCTCAGAACCCCTCCCAGAATCCTGACCTACCTCCTGTGTGTGGTCCCCCAGCGCTGGCTGGATCCCACAGTTTCTGCCGCTGGGAAAATCGTCCCTGCTGCCTGGACGTCTGTGCTCGTCAGCCTTGAGTAGATAAACGCCTGTGGCTCCCCTCTGACCCATCTTCGTCTGACTCCAGAAGAGCAGATAGTCTCTACAGCTTCTGTATCTCTGTATCGGATTCCAAGAGGCAGAAAGTTCAAACACACTGACTTAAGCCAAAAGGGGTCTTTGTCACTGAAATGTCCAGGGTTGGGACTTTAGGTTTAGTTGGATGCAGGGGCTGGACCAACGTCATCAGAACTTGCTTTTTCCTTTGGCTCCTCTCCCATGCAGCACCGAGCCTCAGATAAACTGTCCTCTGGAGTAGTGGTCCCCAACCTTTTTGGCACCAGGGGCTGGTTTCATGGAAGACAATTTTTCCATAGACCAGGAGTGGGGTCTGGGGGGATGGTTTGGGGATGATTCAAGTGCATTACACATATTGTGCACTTTGTTCCTATTATTTCATTGTAATATATAATGAAAGGATTCTACAACACACCATAATGCATTAACAGAGTCAGTGGGAGCCCCGAGCTTGTGTCCCTGTGACTAGTGTCCTGCCGATCTGACGGGGCGGAGCTCAGGCCGTGGTGCGAGCCATGGGAGGCAGCCGTAGATACAGACCACACTTCACTCGCTCACCGGCCACTCAGCTGCTGCTGTGCAGCCCACGGCCCGGGGGTGGAGACCGCGGCTCTCACCTTCTCCCTCAGCTCATTCGCAGAGAGTTTTCCTCCTACGGCTCCCAGAAAAAGTCTCCTCGCATCTCACTGACTCAGCAGAGGGGTGACGTGCCCGTTCCCCAGCCAGTCACGACGTCCAGGGACATGTGAAGGAGGACGGCAGGGCTCCCGCCTCTGGGCCCCTGTGTCACCGGTGCCTCTGCTCACAGGCGCCCGGCAGACGAAGGGTGGGTGGTTCAGTGCGTTTCTTTTTAGCAAGAACGAGGTTCTACTGGTAAATCTGCACTTCTGGCCTGGAGAGCTGCGGAAGGTGACCTCGAGGAGTGATCGCACGTGGAAGCTGACGTCACATTCAGCCGTCGATGGATGGACGGAAAATATCGTATCTTATTTGAAGTCATCGTCAACAGGAAAAACCGTCGCAGTTCCCGCAGACACTCTGATTCCTGGCTCCCTTGGTAAAGCTGGGTCTCTGGGCAGGTCTCTTGCCCCGACTCTGCCCTGGGTGGTCTTCACAGTTGGCCATGGACCCTCTGGTGCATTCCTCAGTTACGGCCGGGGGCTGTGGCCGGCGGACTTCTCAGGGTTCACGTGAATCTCCCTCAATTTCAAGCACCACTCAAGGTCACCCCTCCTTGGAGCTGAGGGGTCACACCAGGAGCGCTGCTGCTTCCGCCTCCAGTGACCATCACACGGATGTTTACAGGGAAGGAAGCTGCAGTTTGAGGGCGGGAGGGACGTGGTGGGAGAACCAGCATTGACCTGAGCAGCCCAGGCGGGGGGTCAGCAGGGGTGGGCTTTTCTCAGACCCTGTCCCTGGGCCTAGACTTGAAGAAGCTCAGATGCAGACTCCTAGGAAGTCCAGGGGGCACACGCAGTGTCGTTGTGTCTCCCCCTCCCCCTCTCAGGGAGGGGGGCCCAGGGCCGGGGGCTTCCGCAGGGCGGGGGCGGCAGACAGGCACCTGGTCCCTGGGTGGTTCTCACCTTCACTCCACCCTCCCCTCCTGCCCGCCCTGCAGGCTCCCAGAAAATCAAGTTCTGCGAGGGGGGGTGTCTGCCCTGCCTCCTGCTGGGAGCTGTCCAGTGTGTGTCGGGGGCGTCACCCAGGTGAGCAGGGCCAGAGAGAGCAAAGCAGCAGGCTTTTCCGGAATGAAATCCATTCTCTCTGCTCCCACGCACGCCCCAGGTCTGTCCATTTCTCCCTCCTGCTCTGCCCTCGGCCTGGCCCAGCCCGCGATGCTCCCGGGCGGCTGCCGCCTCTCCCCGCCGGGCCTGGCCACCAGTCTCGCCCAGCTCAGCCCCTACAAGTGTCCCCACCTGACAGGGGTCACAGTCACGCCCTGCGGGGGCCTGAAAGGCCGTTGGTGATGTGTCTCCTCCTCCCCTCACGCGCCATGTCAGCCGTGCTCTGGCCCCGGGCAGCGGCAGGGGTCTCACCCCTCCCAGCCGAGCTCTCCCTGCTCCCGCCCTGCGCGCTCTGCCCCGCGGCCTGCGACTGTGGACGAATGAACCAGTGAAGCGGCTGGACAGTCTGCACTTGCGTCTGTCGGTGGCTGAAGACAACTGTTTGTCAGCCCCACAGACTTCGTTTAAAAATGTAACCGGGGTACGAGAACGGCACGGGGAACACAGGAAAGTCGGCACCATTTTACAGTTTGTGTAATTCACTCCTCCGGCTGCACTAATTTGGTCCATCTCCACGGCTGATGGAGGGACGGACCTGGAATATTAGCCTCAAAGGCAGCACGGGACGGACAATGAGCCGGAAGATGAAAGAGAAGGAGCCGCCGCTTCCAGGGGAGAATTAAAGCGGTAATAGAGGCCTTTTTCCTAACGGTTCATTTTCTTTCCCTTTAGTCCAAAGTGATAAAAGCAAATAAATTTGTGTTTAGAATCACAGACACTGTACAAGGCCATCATACAAAAATACCTTCCTGGTGAAACTTTGTCAGAAGTTCCTAATGTCGAAAGCATGCAAAGTGGATTAAAATATCACAGGCAGGCCGTGGAGACTGTCAGAGTGACAGTGTGTGTTTATGCCTCATTCTCATCTCCACACGAGACCCCAGCGTGGTGCTGTTTCTGCACCAAGCGTTGGCCGTGCGGCCGGGTGAGGGGAGGAACCTGCGTGAGATGGGCCCCAAACGCCCTCCCAGCCGCCGGCCTCTGGCGTGAGCAGATCCAGTCCAAGTGGCTGAATAAACAGAGAAAGGCAGCCCCCTGCCCGGAAGGCATCAGCTGGTGTCCCTTCTGTCCCGAGGGAGCTCATGGGCCGTGACAGCCAAAGACTCCCCAGACAGAGGGGCTGTGGTGCCGGGCGGCCACCAGGTTTGCACAGGGGTGGCTGCTTCTGCAGGGGGTCAGCAGGACAAAAGGAGCAGGAAGACCCCTCTCAGGTCCTTTCCCTGTCGGTGAGCACTGCCACGTGCCATGGACCGGCTGTGCTCTCTGTGCCTGGCTGCACACCTGGGCTTCATACGCCTTCTCTCAGGTAATCCTCACAGCAGCCACTGCGGAGGGGGCTGTCGTCCTCCCAGTTTTGCAGAGGAGAAGCCAGGCATCAGAGGCCAAGCACCTTGCCCAGGTGCTGCCGCTGGTATGCGATGGCACCAGGTTGGAGCCCAGCTCTGCCCGATTCCAAACCAAAGCATCCCTCCATGGGGCCTCCGCGAAGGCAGCCCCAGGGGCAGAAGGATGGAGCCGGCGTGGACACTGGGTCCGGAACACCCTCAAGGCAAGTGTTCAGGGGACAAGCAGGTATGGAGCAGGTCTCCAGGTGTGTCAGAGAGCCCAGACGTGTCTGCATTGCGTAGAGGAGCTCTAGAAGGCTGCATGGGGTGGGGG
>CM052449.1:31582315-31627432 GCA_028533085.1 Varecia variegata | reverse complement strand
AACATTAGCTACTGTTACTTTTTAGTTGTGTTCCTTTTGCTGCAAACATTAGCTACTGTTACTTTTTAGTTGTGTTCTTTTTGCTGCAAACATTAGCTACTGTTACTTTTTAGTTGTGTTCCTTTTGCTGCAAACATTAGCTACTGTTACTTTTTAGTTGTGTTCCTTTTGCTGCAAACATTAGCTACTGTTACTTTTTAGTTGTGTTCCTTTTGCTGCAAACATTAGCTACTGTTACTTTTTTAGTTGTATTCTTTTTGCTGTTACTATTTCTATTGTGTCCATGCACTCTTTATTCAGACAGGATTCTCTGACCATTTTTTTAACTGACTAATCAAACGGCGTGATATTCTTACACCATCCGTTTTAGTAGCGATAATGATCCCTGATTCTAATGTAAAGTTCGCACTAATGAGGTTCGTTCCTATTTGCATGTGATCTACCCCTGGCCGCCCTGGGTTGCCAGCACCGTCGGTGGGGCTGGGAGCCTAATCTCAGGCTGAGCAGACTGGGAGGCAGCCAGCGGCAAGCACAGGTTTTTAGGGTACCCGGGGAAAGATTGTGTCTCCTCGCTGCTTAGCAAGAGCTGAAGAGGCCACCAGTCAATGAGCAACAAGCAACGACGGTGCCCTCGGCTGACAGGCAGTGTCACTCTCGGTCGTGTTTCCAGAACATTTCAGGGGTAGCGAGCTCTGGAAGACACCAAGTTACGTGTGTTTAGCAGAAGCCTGAAGGGCAAAGAGCTCGTGGAGTGTATGTTTTGGGCATTCACTGAGATGAATCCTAAAAGAAGAAAAACCACAGAGAGGTTCTTTACCCTCCAGGGACTCTCATCTAGGCAGTCAAAGAATAAAATTCTTTGATAAGATGCTTAAGCCCTAGCTCTGTGTGCACGTGGTTGTGTGTGAGCATGTGTGTGCCTAACAGGGGCAAAGAGCAAATGATGTAACCTGCACAGAACACATAAATAATCATGTTAGCTGATGTTTATGGAGCATCTATGATGGTCCAGACACTGCACTCCCATGAACATTACTTCATTTAACTGTCATGACATTAAGGTATGTAAAACACTCAATGCTCAGTACGAAACTGTCATCATTACTATTGTTCTTGTTTTGGTCTTCACGCCCAGTTTCCAGGTGAGCAAATTGAGTTTCAGAGATGTGAGATGCTCTTTCCTTGCTTTTTAATGCAAAAATGCCTCAAGCCTGGCATGTGTTCACAAGTGTGCGTGTGCATGTGTGTGCTCTAATCTAAGGATAAAAGGAACAGAAAATGCCCGTTTCTTCACTACTTCCCTAGTGCCGGATACTGTTTGTCACCCACCAAATCCTATTGCTTTTCCTTAGTGCACACATCAGGACGCAGGAGGATGGAAACCTCAAATAACTTCCCCAGGGTCGGGGAGTGAGAGGGGTGTGGAGTTGAGTCCCGGGACGGGTGGTCACCTTTCCAACATCCCCCTCCCCTCTGGACTCAAGTTGCTGCTGCAGGGGCAGTAGTGGCCTGGCTCCTGCACGCTCGGAGCCCACGGAAACCAGAAGCAGGCACACGAGTGCCGCACTTCAGCACGGGCAGAGTGCTGTGCCGACGGCAGAGGGGCTGCTCGGGCAGGGCTGCCTCTGACAGCTGGGCAGTCACAGGGCTCCAGTCCCCTGCCCTGTGCCCTGGAGAACGTCTAAGTCCTGCAATAGCCCAGAAAAACAGCTTTAGTTCCAGAGCCAGAGAGGACAGGGAGGCTTCCTTGGTAAAGATCGGGAGGGCTGGACGTCCATGTCCTGCCTCCTCCATGCTGCCTCTCCAGGTCCCTCCCTGGCCTAGCTGGACATTCTCATGCCCACGGGGATGTCATGCAGCTGCTAGTGCTGTGGTTGGCTCTCGGGACCCCCTCCCGCCCTGCTGTCAAGGCTGCAGTTGCCACTGATGATCCCCTTCCTTTGGCACCGCCTGGACCCCGGCCGGCTCCAGACTTCACTGCACAACCCTGTCGGCCGTGACAACCAGAGCATCGTCCCAAACGCCTCCAGGGTGGGGGAGGGGGCAGCTGCTGCCTTGAATGGCAGCCCCAGAATCACGTTGGAAAAGATATTCTTTGGAGACCCCTGACTGGGGAGGTAAGCGCCAGACACCCCACCAGCTAATGGTGTAATTCAGGTTCCGGGTCCAGCTGTAGCTGGCGGGGGGAGGGGGGGCTCCCCAGTCCTCGTGGACACCATCATCCCGTGTTCCAGATGAGGAAACAGAGGTAAACAGGTTACCCAAGGCACCACTGCTAGTCATGACTGTGCCCAGGCTACCCCCACCACAAACCTCCCATTCTTTCCACAGCACTGACTACCTATGTAGGCGTTCCACAACCAGCCTCTCAACTCTCCCCTTGCACGCCTTTTGTCTCAGTAAATACGCTGCTTGTGTTCCCCTGGAAATGCCACTCTGGAGGGAGAGTCTTGACGGAGGCAGGCAGGTTGCAACCCAGGATGCTGGTTTCCTCCTGCTAGTGACGGTGCAGTCGGTCACTGTCTCACTGACACAGAGCGTGAGGTCTGCCCCCCCAGCTCTGCACAAAGGAATTCCTCGGGGATGTGCAGGCTGCACGTCTAGACTTCCGAGTCGGGGAATTTCTGCCTTTGCGCCTACACCTGTATCAATTAATCATTCCTTCAGCACTGGCTGTGTCTACATACATCATTGTAACAGGCAATTCTATTCCTAAAAATAAGCTAATTTAAACCAGTGATCCGATGGATTTTTTTTTTTTTTTTTGGTAAATTTTTGTTTTAAGATGAAATTGATCTTAAGAATGGAGAATTCAATAAGGCCACACTCTTGAAGGAAAAATATCATTCAGTCATTCCTTCAACACATGCGGGAGAGGACGAGGCTAGCTCCGTGGGGAGTGGAACAAAGGCAACAGACACCAAAGGCCCCCGTCTCACATGGAGAGAAAGGAAAGACAGGCTCAGCGCAGAACAATGCCGAGAAACACATCGCACATGTGAAGGATGCTCCTTGTTCCCACCTTAACCCCCAGACAGCAGGGAAAGCAAACTCTCATCCATCCTACTGGGCATAAGAGAGAAGTGCGTTCAGTGATCAAACCCAGAGAACGTGGGCAGTGGAGGCGGCACCCCTGCCTGTGGGCTCCCCGGCAATCAGTGAGGTGATCGGAGCAACACCGGGCACTCCTGGGAGGGGGAAGGGACCGAGACTGGCATCACCATGGAAACGCAGTGGTGGGTGGGTCTCTTCCTCCTGGGTGAGCAGTTTGCAGCTGCCATTGCCCTCGATCCAGACTGTGCAGTGACAGGGACAAGGTCAGGCTGGCACTCGGCCTCTCACTGTCTACAAAGGAAGCATTTTTTAATAGTCTTTCCGTGTCTAGAGGGTCTGACAGAGTTAAGCCAGTTCAGAGAAGGATTGTTTTCGGGACTAATTAAAAGATGAAGCTACTGATATCACAAACCACTCTCAGCTGTCATTAAAGCAGCCGAGCCCAGCTCTGCAGGCTGCTGTGTGGCCCTGTGCACTGACCTGGCGCCAGGCCCCCTGGGCCCACAGCGGGCCCTGCTTCTCACAGGCCGTGCACCTGTGGTCACCTCACCTAACATTGCAAGCCTCAGTGTTCTCTTCTGTAAAATGGGGCCAGCTCCCCTGTCCCCTGAGAGTGAGGATGACACCGGAGGTGTCTGGTAAACGCTGTCACCACCATCCAGACGCCAATCGCACGAGCTTGCAGAGGACGCGACTCGCCTGTGCGGGGGGCCAGGCACAGGAGCGGCGTGTGGGGTTGGCAACTCACATTCGCCAAGAAGGGTTTGCTGCCAACGTCTCCGCTGCCTCCTGGGGGCGGCGTGGGCCAAAGGCGGGAAGGAGGCCCCGGAGCCTCTGGGAGACACCGCGTCACGTCTGGCGGGGCGTGTTCCTGAATGTGCCGCTGTGTTAGGAGACGCTGCAGTGGGGGTCTCTGGAGGACGGACCACCCAGGTTCTCTCTGCCTCCCCCACGCTCCCTGACTGGCAGGGAACGGAGTCTTCCTCTCTCCTGGGGGTCGTTTCCCAAAAGGGCTCCTTCCTCCTGGAACTGCAGAGACGTGCAGGCACGGATGGATGCTCCTTCCCGAGCAAGTCCTTCATTTCCCCCCGCTTTGGCTGCTGCGCAGGGCACAGGACCCCACCACGGTGCTCTGGGCTCTCCAGGCCGTCTCTGCCCAGACTCCCACGAGGCTCCAACACGTGGCTGCTCACGCCGCGTTCCCTGGGGCAGGGTCCCCCCTCTGCGCCTCCTCTCCGAGCCCCTAACGGGTCCAGTTCGAGGCAGGGCCCGTGATTAATGAGCAAAGAAGCACTGAACAGGCACATTCACAAAAGGGCCTGAGATTCTTTGCAGACCCAGTGCCACCTCCCGGCTCCCCTGTATGT
The DNA here is from genome assembly GCA_028533085.1 of Varecia variegata. Lineage (NCBI taxonomy): Eukaryota > Metazoa > Chordata > Mammalia > Primates > Lemuridae > Varecia > Varecia variegata. Next base: position 31,623,011 of record CM052449.1, on the reverse strand, counting down.
GCCGCAGGCTTCAGGGACGTTAACTGAGGGTCGTGTCAGCGTTACAGATACATGGTCACGTTACAAAGGGAAGGGAGGAGTGGCAGAGCCGCAGCCCTGGGCGAGCCGTGGGCGGCGCGGGGGCCCGGGGAGGTGGCGGACGCCGGCGCACACTCTGCTGGGCCCGGCCAGCTCCTCACACCCGAGCCTGCCGGGCCAGCACTGGAGCCGGGTGGCCTGACGGATCTGGCGCTCGTGGGGAATGGAAGGAAGGACGGCGCAGGGCCGCTGGCACGGCAGACATTTTCCTAACGCTCAGGACAGGAAACAGAAGGCCCAGGGGCCCAGGGCTGGCCTCGGGGGTAGCAGTCGGCTATCCTGGGAGGACACTCCGCAGCCCCTGCTCTCCAGGGAGGCATTTCCCTGAGTGGAGGCAGCTCTGGGCTTGCTCTGCAGGCCCCAGGATGGATTCCGTGCGTAAGATCGGCAGAGAGCTGCTTTGCAAGGTGGTGAGCTCCCCGTCGCTGGAGCTGGATTCTCCGGGGAAGCTCCCACACGGCCCTCGCCTTTCCCGCCTTTCCCGCCTTTCCCAGCCACGCGCTGGGCATGTCCTTGTGCAGGGCCTGGGCTGAGAAAGAGCTGCGGACGCGGCGGTAACAGAGTCTCTGCTCACAGTCACAGAAGAGAAAGGAAATGCACAACAACCTGCCGTGGAAGGAAAAACAACACCGGGAGAGGCTGTGGGGGAGGGGCAGGGGGCTGAGACCCACCTGCCGGAGCCGGCACTGGGCAAACCAGGCGTCCCACAGACCAGCTACTGCCAAGGCCCTGGACAGGACACTCGACTGCGACCCCCAGGGCCCCACACTGGACAACGCTGAGACACGCCCGGGAGTGGGGGCAGCCGCCTGGGGGTGGGGGGCTGGGCAGCTCTCCCTAAGTTCATTTCCTTGAGCCGTGTGCCCTGACCACGATTTTGGAGGCCAAGGAAAGCCTGGCCCGGCATTCTCGTTCCTGGGGGAGGATGAGTGCCCTCCTCTCCATGTCCAGAGAAGGTGAGGCCTCCTTTGGGGGCCCCTGGGCTGGCAGGAACCTGTCCAGGTGGGATCATAGTCTGTGGTTGGCTGGGGTGGGGGCCGCAGCCAAGAGGCCAGAGCAGAGTGAGGGAAGAGCTTGTCGCAGCCGAGGGCCACGGTGACAGGTGCCTGGGTCCCCCCCTGCCCCCAGCATCTCCCTGGCCAGCTGGGGGGCGACTGTCCCTCACCTGCCCTACCTCCCCCCGTGCTCACACTGGGCACCTCCTGGATTCTTATTTTTAGATATGGTGACAATTCTTAAAATAGGCACCAAAGAGAAAAAGGTGAACCCTCCCCCAGGTGCTGCAGGGAGGGCCACAGAGGGGTGGACACTGAGCACCCCCTGCCGTGGGGAGGCCATTGTGTCTCTCTCCTGCTTGATGGAAGCAGAGTTTTAAGGTTCAAAGTTTAACAACTGCTCCAGGACTCCATGACGACCCTACATAAGGGCGCTTTAAAAAGTGTCAAAAAACCAAAGTCCATAAAGTACCAAAGGAAACTACAGCAAAATGGAGTATTTTAAAATGATGGAGTTTGAGAATCGTGTCAGGAGGAAGTCTGCTAATTCGGCAGCCGACGCTGACACCAAATATTTGGGGTCATGACCCTGGAATCCCAGGGGTCAAATCAGATCCCCCCGAGATCAAGTTCATGACTATTCATAACAAGCACAAGGGTGGAAGCTGCGGTACATGCCCAGGGCCTTTATGGTTTTAAATTGTAGGTTGGGTTTGCGTCAATAGAAATCTCTTACCAGGCACCGGCAACCCGTCCTCCCGGAAGGAGACGTGTGAGCATCTCTAGGACACTTGAAGGTCGTCAGCGCCCTGGTTAGATTCTGCTGTCTCTGGTGACCTGCCCACACCTGTGAGCAAACTGTGACGACGCCGATCTACACTTACCCCCGGGGGGATTTCCCACTCTGTGCGGATCGGGGCAGAACCAGACATTAATAGAAAATACAGTGTTAGAGAATGGATGTCACAGAATGACCTGCCGGCGAGGAATTAAGTACCGAGCTGGGGCTACACCTCAGCTGCTGAGCCAGAAAGACAGAGGAGACACCGATTCCGCGGAGACCGGGCCGTCGTGCGAGGGGCTGTGTTAGTATCCTGTGGCTGCCCAGCGAATTGCCACAACTTAGCTGCTCGAAACAGCACTGTTATCATCTCCCGTTTTCCCTGGGTCAGGAATCCAGGCCCCCAAGCACCCCGAGTGCCCCATCGGGGTCTCGAAATGTTGGAGCTGAGACGCCAGCTGGGCTGCATCCTCATTGGAGACTTGTCCTTTTCCAAGCTCATGCAGTTTGCTGTCAGAATTCAATTCCCTGAGGTGGTAGGACTGGGGTCCCTGTTTTCTTGCTGGCCGTGAGCCAGGACCACGCGCAGTCCTGGGACTGCCCTCTGTCCCCCGACACACGGCCCCCTCATCAGTGCCCAGTGTCGGGTCTCCCTCCCACCAGCAACACTTGTGACATGTTTGTAGGGAGGTGTGAGATACATATGTGTGTGCATGTGTGTATACATATATGTATGTGTGTGCATACGTGTGTGTGTGTGTGTGTGTAAACAGATTTGTCATAAGGAATTGGCACACACAGTTATAGAGGCTGAGAAATCCAGACGCAGTAGAGCCAACGGGGTCAGTTCCAGTCCGAGTCTGAGTCTGACAGCGGAGAAAACAGACGTCCCAGCTCAGAGGCAGCCAGGCCGGTGAAGTTTCCTGCTCAGTCTTTGGCTCTGTTCAGGCCTTCAGTGGATCAGACGTGGGCCCCATGTTGGGAAGGGCCATCTGCTTTACTCAGTCTACGGATTCAAACGCCAGTGTCACCCAGAAATAATGTCTCACCAAACATCTGGGCACCTCGTGGCCCAGACAAGTTGACACATAAAATTAACCATCACACTTACTTTATGTACATTTGCATTTGTAAGAAGTGCAGCTTTTCAAAGATTAGAAACATAGGAAAATGCACTCTGTTGCATTCACGGAGGCTGTGCGAGACAAGAGGGTCATCCTTGATGGGAAAGGCCACCCCACACCCTTTTATCACTCGACCTGAGACCTTCCCTCTCCTCTCCTGAGTTACACGACTCTTGACTCTTCCGCTCGGAAGCAATCCCCCCAGCCGAAGCAATCGGACGTGGTCTCAGACCGTAATGTATTGTCGCTTTGAACTGTTCAGTCAGAGTTTCTGATTCAGCACATTTTAATCAATTTTCTTTGCTAAGATCAGGGAGACGTCATCTGTAATAATCCCATCTGACCTCCCACAGTCAGGCTGATAAAAATATTAATGTCAGCTTCTTGCAGTCTGGCAGAGAGCACCACCCAGCTTGACAGGCAAACAAACGGCTTGGGGCTGTCGGCAGGATGCTGGTGAGCCCGTGTTAATGAATAGCTTCATCAGCGAGAGCTGCCCTGCGGGCAGAGCTGCCGCCGGCTGCAGACTCACTGGAGGCTCGCCTGCCTTCCTGGCCAGGTCTTCCTGTCCGTCGACAGGCCACGGCACATCAATTAAATGGTCTGCCAGGACGACTACCCTCCTCCATAACGTGCTCCAACCGGGCCGCTAGGATCACCCAGCTCCGCTCTGAAATTCTTTCATTCTCCCTGCCAAGGCGTCCTCCCCGCCGTGTGTCCGCCAGGTGTTTCCAGCCGCGACATCGGAGGCGTTAGGCCCTCGGAGAACACGGAGCAGCTCTGCATAGCAGCAAAGGCTCATTGACATGATCGCTGCCGATGAGCCCTGGCCTCACTCAGCCTGGGAGGAGATTTATTTGATCATCTTCTTTGCTCCTGCAGTTTCTTAAAAGACAATGACCAGGCAGGGCTTGTGCGGCTCACAATCCAAGCAATTCAGCACCTGTTGTCCAACTCACGTACCCCTATGAATATTCATGCTTCTGGTCTGGATGCTGCAGGTTTGAGTTTGTTGCTCCTGATTTAACTGGAGTTGTGCTTGGTAGAGTGGGGCGGGTGTTAGCATCATCACAGACGCCTGTCACTCGTGCAGGCTGTGCTGGGCAGCTCCACCGCCCGCCTCTGGACTCCTCCTGCAGTGCTCAGTGCATGACCCTCTCCCAATTTCGTCTTTCTGCCCTTAGTCTTGAGAGGTGACCCTAGCCTGGCACCTCCCACCACAGAGGAGGAGATGAGCCATGCAGGTGGGCGGAAAATCCAAGCAGCCTCTCTCCACCATCCAAAGGCAGAAAACTTTTTTGCCTTACTCCAAAAAGGAACGTGGTCTGCAGACGGAAGGGTCATTGGAGGAAGTCAGCAGCTCATGCAGCGGCTCCAACGCCACACCGGCTGTGGTGGGTGCAATAGCCCGAACGTGCCGCGTGCCGCGTGTGGCACGGCAGCTTCCCCGCAAAGAGGCAGCTCCCAGGCAGACGCGCCTGCTGGCCCACGCCGCAGCCAAACACACAGCCACAGCCGGTGGCCGTGCCCGGCCGGCACCCTCCGTACAGCCGTTCACGCAACTTGAGCACTAAATAGAGACCCCAGGACAGTGGAGACACGGCCAAGGGGGCCGCTGCTCACGAAATTACTAAAATGTGATGCCTCACTGGGTTGGACGCCCTGAATTGGGCAGGTTGGTTGGCTTGTTTAGCAAAATCAGCAACCAAACATAGACCCTTGTCACCCTCATCAGCCAGAAACTTGGGCAACAAGGCCATGCACCCGAGTAGAACCTGTCGTCTGCAGACCTTTCTATAACTGGGGAGCAATGAGGAAGATGAGGGATGGTCTGCGGTGGAAGGGCTCTTCTTTAACCACTGTAGGGCATCTTATTCAGACCCGGGATTGGCATTGAGAGTTGAAAGAAAAGCACAGGCCAAGAGAGGCGGCATTTCCTCGATCAGGCAGGAGGGAAAGAAAAAGCAAAGTCAAAGGAAGAGGCAAGAAGATAAAGCGGAGAGGAAGACCGGGGCACCCTAGAGGGCATCAGCTTGGAAAGTGACCCAGAGGATGCCTGGAGACCTGCACACCTCCCGTTTCCCCCGAGAACCAAAGGGACACTCCTGGGCCCTGCGGACCCCAGGTCCTGTCGTGCTGCCTCCCGGGAGGTCCGCGGGAGGCAGGAAAGGGAGGGGCTGGGAGCACAGTCTCTGGAGCCGGAGCAAGTCACCGAATCGCTCTCTGCCCCCATTTCCTCATTTTTATCACCAAGATGATGACAATAGCACATACTTCCGAGGGTGGTTGTGAAGATTCAGTGAGGTAGTGTATGCAACATGCTTAACACAGAACTGGCTCGTGGTCACATGCACAATAAATGCCAGTTTCACGGATGCTTCCTGTCAAATGTGAGATAAAGCCGGTCGTCCATGGTGGCCTCTTCTCTTGCGGGGATGCAGCTCCCTCGGGGAACCGGTGTTCCCGGTGCCGGTGCCAGTGCCGGGCGCAGCTCCCCTGAGCAGCTGGCGCCCACGCTCGGATCGGCTCAGACTGCTGTCCCACTTCCTTTTGCACAGTCCCCATTGCTCTCTATAGAAAGGCCGCGTGTCCAGGGTGGAAGGGGAGAGCAGGTTCCCCTCCTCGAGCACAGGCCGTCTGTGCCCGGCCCGTGGGTCCCCTCACTCTGTGGTGAGAGGCTGGAGATCAAATGCCCTGAAGGCAGCTGGAGCCCGTTTGCACCCTTCCCCTGCAAAACCTCTCTCGTTTTCTGTGATGTCCAGATATGTTTAAACTTTGCAGGAAGGATATCATAAGTATATGATGTAGGGGTGTGTGTGTGGAGAGAGAGTCTTCAAAATACGTTTAAGAAGAGCACCAAACAGCAAAAATAGAATTTGAGTTAAACGATATTCAACTGAAGAGTTTTCCAGAATTGAAGACAGACCTGGGTCTTCAGACTGAAAGTACATCCTGAAGGCACAAGCAGCACGAATGTGACCAAGCCTGTCCCCGACACCTGGCGGCGGACTGCGGAGTGTCACCGACAGGGAGAAGGAACAGCCCTTGACAGGGAGAGAGCAGACTTCCCACTTGCCTGGAAAATTTGCCATAAACAGGCGATAGCTTCAGAGGCCCCAGAGAAAATGAAAAGGCAACTTAGAATTGTGGCCCCCTAAGATTTTGAGATTTTCAGACGTAAAAATCTCTACGTACCCTTGCTTTAAAAAAAAGAAAAAACTGCTAGAGGATATACCTCACTTCAGCCCAAAACAATAGGAATCCAAAGAAAAGTAGGGGAAGGGAAAAACAACAACTGATAGAATATGTTTTATCTATCACTGGTAGTTTAGAAATCTATTTTCCCTGAAGTAGAAAAAGATGGAACTAAGAAAACAAAGGAAAAGGGGAGAGGTGTTTCCTGCAGAGTTAAGGCACATTAGGGTCTCGTCTTATTTAGGAAGAGGGTGCAAAGACACAAAATACCTTTAGAAAATTTATAGAAATGCATATATGTTTGTATATGACACACGTGTAATCGTATATATGGTTAACAATTTAGAAGTGCAAACACACTTTGTTGTTTTTACGAAACATGAGGTCATAGCAGATTCATTGCTCTCCAACTTACTCTTCTCTTGATACGTGTTTTTGTCTCTCAGCTCCATTCGCCTAACCTGGGAGTCCTAGAGTTCACCCGGCAGGGTTTCCTGTCAGTGTTTCCAAGCCTGGTCTTCAGAGACAGCACGGTGAGATCCACCAGTCCCTCCTCTTCCTCAGGAAGAAGCTCGCCAACGTCCTGGTCTTTGCGAATGACGCGTGCCCCTCCCTGGCCTGGTCACTCTGTGTTCCGTGACAGCCGAGGACCCCAACTTTCCCCTCGGAACTGGGAGAAACATTTCACTTTTTGCACCATCACTGATCACTTTGTTCAACCCTTTCTGGGGACAGGGTTAATATTAAAATTATTTAATTGTTTGACTCGTTAGTATTTTCAACTGGTTGAAAACTCAAAATTTATTAGATAAAATTATGAAAATTTATTCCAACACCTTTCTTTCTCCCATCCATCCGTGCTCCTCACCAGCATATAAACACACAGCTGTCACGTTAGATTCTGACGGATCCTTCCAGATTCTCGCACACACGCCACGTCCGTTCTTCCCATCTTTAACTCAACGGTAGCATGTTCTGTTCTTTCCACATTGACTCACAACATGCATGTTGACGAATTTTCCACATGGCTACCTGGGGAGCTCCCTCGTTCTTCCTCATACAGTCCTAGAAGATTCCATGACACTGACGTTCTCAATCTACTCAACTCTATCCCAGCTGACAGACTTCTAGGCTGTTTCCAGATGTTTGCTTTTGCAAACACGTTACAACAAATAACGTTGAACAACCTGCCTGCTCTAGATGTCTCGTCACCCAGCCGCCGCCCTGCGGGATCCAAACCAGCACAGATTCCTCGTCCGCGTGCCACAAACCAGCCCCATGGGCCCTGTTGATCTTCTGCGACTCCCCAGCACAGAAGCAGCACCATGGGATACCTAGATGTTTAAACATTGTGGGGACCTGTTGCCTCTGTGATCTCTGGTGACACTTGCAGATCAAAGAAAGATGGTTTTATCTGTGTCTTTCCCAGGGGCAGAGTTGTAAAACGTGGGTCTGGGAGAGCGTGGCAAATGAGAGGGCGGGTTTTGTTCATGTTAGCTGCCCTTTGAATTATTAGCAGTATTAATATAGTACAATATGCACATAAATTAGCAAGACTTCTGAATTTATTATGTTCCTTATTCTTGTTCTTTTGAATTGCCCAGCGTGCTAGCTAAAGGTAGCGCGGTGATTCGAATGACGGCCAGACGTGTCGGATGATGACGAAATGCACTGGCCGGCCCGCGTGCAGAGAAGCGAAGTCTAGAAATGCCACAAGATTATTTTATCTCATTAAGTGCATAAAAGTTTCCCAATGTATTATTCATGGTATGACCACGGCCCAAACAAAACATGATTTATCGAATATTTTAATACAGCCTGTTAATGTTATACAATAAAATGCATTTTAATATTTAATATAATCTGTGAATTTTAAACTGTTTTCAGGAAAGATCTTGTGTTTTTAAACTAAATTGAATGCACTGGTGGCATTGGAGTCCCTGCGAGCATCTCTAGAGGCGGGTTGAGCCTGGTGGGAGGGAACAGAATTCGGGAGCTGGTTTTGGTGGGTGTCGAGACTGCCGTGAAGTGGGGTCTCGTGGCTGTTGCTGTGAGGAGTGAGCTGACTCGGGAGCCCTGCTCACGCAGACCAGGCATTCACGAGGTGGAGCTCACGGGCTCGGTTCCTAGATGGACCCTGCCACCACCATGGCGAGTAACTGCCTTTCGGTTGTCTAGTTTACGTCCTTTGTTCTTTTGGTAACCGTACATCCATCTTCTGTGGGATAATTAAATGCCTGCATTGGATGGAGCTTAGCGAGATCACAGGTGTCCTGCTGTCCTCTAGGGGTGAGCGTATGACCCGGACCCGGCAGGGACATGCTGCTCTCTCAGTCTGGTTTGCTGTGGGATGCTGCACAACAAGCAACCCCAAATTTTCAGCGGCTTAGTGTGACACAATGCACTTTTCTCCAGCTACATGTCCACCCTAAGGCAAACGGGACTGTGCTAGTTGTGGTCCCTCAGCCCAGGCTGGTGCGGGCTGCATTTCCGTGCACGCTCTCATGAGGACAAAGGCAATGAGGAGAAGCTCCGCAGGGTCTTGTCTCAGTGGGAATGCTCAGTGCGCCAGGCTGTCACGTGTCACTTCTGCCCTGAACTCATCGGCCAGAAGCAACACGTACAGCCCTGAACCGCCACGGGGCCGAGAAGTTCAATGTGCTGTCACAGCCGCACAGGGGCCGGTGACGCCTGACTGCCTCGCTCCCGCTCTGCGTTCTGAACTGCGAGGAGCAGCTGTGGTCTGGAAGAACGGCTCTCTCTGCAGTCCACTCACCCCACAGAGATGCCCGGAAAGCCCTCTGGGGTGCCCCCTGACACCCCCCATCCCTCCCTGTCCCACCACTGGGCTCCCCTTCCACCTTCGTGAGCGAGCCAGAGTCAGCCTCTGCTTCTCACAACCAAAGAACCCCAGCGTGCAGCCACGGCTGCCCCGGGCAGCAGCCACCCACTTTGTCAACGTGGCTCGGTGTGGTCCTTTCCCTCTCCCCAGCCCGGGGCTGGTGCCACAGTCCTGTGAGCAGCATCCGTGGCGTGGATGGCAGGCTGTGCCCACAGGACCGCCGTTAGACTCTGTCCAAATCCCACGACCTCCTCCCGCAGTTGCTGGGGGATCAGCAAGGAGGTGGAAGCCCCTCTCAGACCCAGCTGTGGAAATTGAAGGACACTTGAGCCAAAGGGGACATCAGAGGTGATCCTGCCCCATCCCTCCTGGTAGGTGAAGTGGGGAAGGCACTTGCCCAAGGTCACGTGGTTGTTTAGTAGCAGAATCCCTGACTCCCGTCTTAGGTGCATGGACCCAAGAGGAAAGAAAAAGCAAAGCCGTCGCACAGCCAAGCACGCCGAGCGACCGGCACCCAGCCGGGCAGCACCCAGACCTCTTGCCCCAGTCTGGCCTCAGCTGGTCCTACTTGGCCTCCTGCCCTCCCCAGGCGGCACGTGGCAGGTCCACAGAGACGGGACGGAGGTTAGTGGTTGCGGGAGGAAGTGGAAGTGATCGCTAATGAATATGGGTTTCTTTTCTGCCTGGTTGAATGTTCTGGAATTAGACAGTGGTAATAGTGCACACTCTGTGCACTATAAAGGGGTGAATTTTGTGGAATGTGAATTTTATCTCAGTAAGTCTGTTAACTAAAAAAATAATTACTTTTAAAAAAAGACGAAAAAGGAAAAGGAGGAGAAAAGAGAGAGGGAGGGAGGAAGGAAGGAGGAAAAGAAAGGAAGGAAATTGTGTCCATGTTGGTTTGAACCTCAGATGGAAATGCTGATTCCAGAATATTCTAACAGGTCCTATAGAATATTCTAATGTTTCCTGCCGGCTCTTGACAAAGGTCGGCTTCCTGTGTGGAAGGACGGTCCGGTGACGCCACGGGGTCTCTGCATGGTCCAGCCACGCCGGCTGTGCAGCCCCCCCAGCCCCCCACTGGGGCAGGACCACTGCTCTGGGGACACCCTGCTCCTCGGGAGAGAGCAAGTGGCCGGCAGGGTGACACGCCACGTCTCCACGATGCTCCTCACGTGGCCCTGGCCCCCCGTGGGCTTTCTGTTGGGGCGTTTGCCTAACCCCTCTCTTCCCTTTTGCTTCTCCAAATTGCACCTTCTCCAGGAAGCCTCGTCACGCCCCCCTATCAACAACTGACACTCACTTTACACTCCAGGGTTTTCCAAAGTGCGCCCTTTCTGTATTCCACAAAAATCAGGACCCTGCCTGGGGTTGCCAGATAAAACGCAGATGCCAGAAACTTGAATTTTCAGAGAAACAATTAACTGCTTAGGGTCAGTGTGTTTATTTTCTTCAGGACTTGGAGATGTTAGATGCCCATGGCCAGGCAAATTCCTGAGAAGGGTCATGGTCAGTTTACTGGACCAGAAAACTAGGGTTGCCAGATCAAGCAAATGCAAATACAGGTAAAAATTTGAATTTCAGGTAAATGATATTTTATGTCAGTATACCCCAAATATTGGGCAGACATCCTAAAAGATTATTTGCTATTTATCTGAAATTGCGATTTCGCTGGGTGTCTTGAATTTTAACTGGCTGCCCTCCCTCCAGGGCTTAGTGATCATACGGACCCAGTGTGGTGAGATGTCTGAGGCAGGAGCACAGGAAGCCGTATTTTTAAGAAAGGGCCCAGGTGGGTGGGCCTGACTAGTCTAAGAGCAATAACATGGAAGAGGAGCACACACGTGTGTGTGTGTGTACATGTGTGTGTACACGCATGTCTGTTTTGGGGGCAGGGCGTGGTGTTTGGGGAGCCCAGAAACCCAGCACACTGATCCACATCTGCAGCTACTTTAGAATTACTGAGACCTCAGGTTCCGTGTCCAATAACTGTCCCATGCAGACCTGTCTGTGAGGAGGCTGTTTGACAGAGCTCAACTGCCACCCACATCGTGTGTGCTCATGACAAAAACACAAGCCCCATCCACCACGCTGCAGCTTAGCGAGGCACAAATTATGCGACATCTGGAATCCACCCAAGGGAAAAACAAGCCAGTCCACAGATCCCGCATGCAGGAGGCGAAGCCCTGTGCTCAGAATCGTTAATACCACGGTTCTCTTTGCCACGATGCAGCTCCCGGCCGACGGCCAGATAAGCTTGCTGGGAGGGACCCGCTTCTGTGGTGCTGAGCGACGGGGCCACACGCCTCGTTTAATACCTGTCCAGGTTTAATACCTAATCACCGTCCCCAGATTGCCTCTCAGCACTCATCACCAGCACTCAGCCGTTCCAGCCGAGGTGACGGGATTTAAGATTAGGACAGAAGAGTCGTCACTTTTGTTTTCAAGCGCTGGTCTCCTCGGAATGTTATCATTCAGCAAGGCTTTAGAGGCAGCGTTTTCACTTTCCAGGGAAGCATCCCATAAGAATGAGAAAAGCATTAAACATTTAAAAATAAGTTCGACTGGCCCCACTTGAAGAAGAGGGGCTTGGTCTGCTCGGTCTTTATTGTACATCTGCTCCGAGTTTCACCTCCCGCTCCCAGGCCCGAGACTCCCCCGACCAGTGCACGCTAAGCTACAGCAACTCGTGCTCCCCAAAATGATGGGCTCGTTTGGGGGGTCGGGAGGGCTGCCCAGAGCCACAGACCTGTCCTGGGTCTCCCTGGGTGAATTTCATCACCCCTGGTCCCCTCTAGGATGTCATGAAAAGGATTTTCTTATCATGGCCACAGTGGGAAAGCGAGGACTATTTCCCATCTGCCTGCTGGGTTGGCTGCTTCCAAAGGGATGTCAGGGGCTGACCGGCCGCCAGGCGTAGCCTTGGATATGGGAAAAGTGAGGACATTTCTGTTGGAGTCGTGGTGATTGGACCAAATTCTGGCCCCCACCTTAGGGTCCCTCACACCTGGCGAAATCCTTCAGCTGCAGAGCACCAGACTCCAGCTGTTCGTCTCGCCCAGGGTCAACCCTAGAGCAGCATTGCCTAGTGTCCGGGACAACCCCACCTGCTGTAGGGACAGCCGGAACCCGCAGGAGACGGGAAGACCACCAGGGGCGCAGGCCTGGGCTCGGGCGGTGGCAGCCTCGCCCATTTCCGTTGGTCCCAAATGAGCAAGGACCTGCCCCAGTGGAGTTTACCTGTCGGTGGCGGTCAGCGTCCCTGTACCTGAGCAGCACTCAGCAGCCCCCCACAGACCCGTGTCGCCCAGGCTCCTTTGTGATCAGCCACTGCAAGCACCGTCCCTCCGAGAAAGTCCATTCTGATGGAGAAAGCACCGAGGACAGAATCGGAGGCCCAGAACCGCTTCTGACCTTCCCCCGGCACTGGCTCTGGGACCTCAAACCAACCCCCGTGAGCCTCATTCTTCCCGGCTATAAATTGCGTCTGGCAACATCCACCTCACAGGACTGGGCATACAGGTGGAGTTAATGTATGCACAGCGTCAGCTGCAGGGCCCGATTTCATAGAGGATCATCCAAGGAATCGCAACGTCCTGTTCAGTTTGGTGACCAGGTTGGGAGAGCCCCGAGCCGAGGCTGCCGTAGGTGCTGGGGGTGAAATCAAGGGGAAATGGAGGAAGCTCCCCAGGTTCGGGGCTTCCGCGCCGTGGGCATCTCGGGAGCCTGGACAGAGTGGAGTTTCGCTGCCTCAAAGGCACCAGGAGGTACAGAGCCACTTCCCTGGTAGAATTTGAGTCCAGGAGGCCCCTGGCCGAGACGGGCAGCTCATTCGGGGGAAACTGGTGTCCAGTGCAGGGCTGTGGAGTCCTGCGGGCTCCTGTTTGTGGGGTGTACGGTCACTCGGCTCTGGGCCTTGGGTTCCTTGTCAAAACAGTGACTCCTCTGCAGATCCTGACAGGCAGGGGCCAGGCAGCGCCAGCACGTAAGGCGTCTCTTAGCGCCTCTGTTCGAGAAGACGAGACACCTCGTTCCCCAGCTCTAGGGAGTCTAGGGCAGTCACAGGACACTGTCCTATGACAAGTCATTTGCTCCTTGTCATACCAGGAAACTATGGCTTCTCAGGCTGGAAAAATACTGTCGCCAGGTGAATTGAGCTTCCGGAGCTGAGGTGTGCAACATCACATCCCAGGTGAGAGAGGATATATGGGCAGGTCTGTCACACTGGCCACTCGTCCCCACAGAAACAGGAACAAGGGGGGCAGAGGACTGTCTAGCAGAGCTCTGCAGATGGCTCCAAACCAACAGGCAGCCGTCAGGTCCCAGCCCAGCACCCCAGGTCACTGCTGACGGAGGCGGATCACACGGCCACGGCGTACCTGCCTGCCCTGGTTGGAGCCCCCGAAACGCAGATGCCCAGACAGACCTGGGTGCAGGGAGTTGATTCTAGAGGTGACTCCAGGGAACGGGAGCGAGGAGCGGGAGGAATGCCGCGGGGAGGGTTCCCTGTGCAGCTGGGCACCCGGTTTGCAGGGGGGCTCCATCTGTGGGGACTTCTGGGATGCTGGGTAGAATGAGCCCAGTCAGAACTGCCCCCGAAGGATGGGAGGCTGGGGTGCTTCTCCCTGCACTGTCCCTGCTGGCGGAGGGTCCAGCCCTGAGCGTGCTCAGCCTCCCGCGCTTCCTGGCCGGTCGGACTCCCACAGTCAGAGAAAAGTCTGAGTCAGGAAAGCGGAGACTCCGTGACACCTGCGTGGGCTGGGGTCCCGGCCGTGTCCCCACAGCACGGACAGCTGGCCGGCACGTGGCACGTGGTGCAGGGGCCGTGGCAGTGGCACTTGCACCTGCAGCCCCCTCAGCCCTGACGGAGGGCAGAGGGCACAGAGGAAAGCCTCGCACAGCTCCCTAACTTCCGGGAAAGTTTGGAACCAACGCTGACCTCAGGGCCCCAGCTCAGCAGCCCAAGTTATAACCGAGCAGCCAGACGGACGACGCTTTACTTAAAACCGAAATTACTGCAACGTGAAGCTCTGTTGGGAAGAGAGGCCAAGCTCTTCCCAGGGGTCGGTGGCCTGTTTGTTTAGAGAAACACATCAGAGGATCTTCCTGCGTGTGAAGACACAGGCCCCAGGGCCGGGACAGGAGAGCGAGAGCCTAGCTCTGCTGCCACCAGAGTCTTTTTCTTGTTTGTTTGAAGAGCACTTGTGATGGGAAAGGAAGGAACTGAACTTGGGGGATAAAGGACGAGTCCGGTCACCCGGCAGGGCTGAGCCGGACCCGGGGAGGGAGACGCCGGGGGACCCCCCTGCAGAGGGGCTGCCGGGGAACCAGGGAGCGGTGACAGCCGACAAAACGCCTGTTGCATGTCAGCGTCCGTCCTGTGACCTGCTGACGTTAGCCACCTGGTGTCCCAACTGCCTTCCTGCGCGCAGCGTCCAGCCTCACAGTCCCTGTGCTCTGCGGGACACAGAAAGGACTTGTGGGGCGGGGGAAGGCGGAGAAGCCAACGGCCAACGGGAGAGAGGTGGGGGGAGGGGAGCTGAGCAGGGCGAGGGTCTGGGGATGCGGTGGGTTCCCTCGGGAATTCCCGGAGACGCTGGGGGGACAGAGACACCTCACTGTGCGGGGGATGGGGACTCCCGCCAGCTTGTTTTAAGTTGGAGAAAACCATGACCCCACCCGACAAGCCTGAAGGAAACAGGACAGTCCAGGTTATAACTCGAGTCAGTCTGGCACCAGGTCACGCCTGCAAACACCCAGGCGTGCCAGGCCCGCGCCAGACACAGGGGTTCAGGGACAGTCAAGTGTGTCCCTTGTCTCAGGTTACTCCAGTGTCCTCGAGTGTCCCCGTTGTCAGCAACCAACCTGGCCAAGCAGCACCTGACAGAGCCAGGAAAGAGGCTCAGGAAATGCTGACCAGAGACGGCAGAAGGCAGAGGGGACATTAGAACATGGACTTGCGTGATGAAAACATACATGTTGCCAGGTAGAGAGCGTGGGAGAGAGGGAACTACATGAGCAAAGGTGCCATCTGGAGAGACATCCCTCCACAGGGTTCCCTAGGTCACCAGTGACATAACTGTCACCTGCTGGATCAGTCAGGGCTGAGGGGAAACTGAGGCACGCTCCAGGAGTCATGGAGGAGAGTCGGGGAGGGTTGGAAGGGTGTAATAAAGCCCGCAAAGCCGGATCGGGCGGTCTCGGCTGCCTGTGCCCAGGCCGAGGGCAGGGGGGCACCAGGAGCTGGGGTTTCCATGGAGGAACACGATCCCGCCGCGGTCAACCTGGCAGGGAGGGAGCAGGGCAAGTGGACACCCCCATCTCTGTCCTCCATCCCATTTGTGCCGCCCGCGGACAAGCCCAGCCGTGAGCGGAGGTCAGGAGAGCCGGGTCCTGCAGCCCGTGGGCGAGCGTGAGCGTGGAGGGGCTCCCGGTGCCCTTGCTGACAGATCGGCCCTGGCCCTGTCCCTGCCAGCTGGCCTCACCTGCAGCCCCGTCCTGCTTTCAGAGCAGTGATCGGCAGAACTGTGGATTCGGGAAACCGTCGTCCGTGGCACGTGTGCTCCTCAGATTGGAAAACGGGCTGCGTTAAACTGCAGCTTCACCACGGCCAGTCCTCGGATAGCGCCGACTACTGAAAATGAATTGTTACCGAAATGCTCAGAGAAAGCCATAGATTGAGTGTATTGACGATGTTTCTTCTTTAAGTAATAGTCAAGGGCAATAACACAGCGGAGCAGCGGGCAGATGTCTTCCCACTCGTTATTAATAACGGCCCCTCGGCCGGCTGAGGGACGGTCACCTCCCTGACGGAGGCCGTGGGACTCGCTCGGGGGCAGGACCTGCTCCGGGGGGGCAGGCGGAATGTCTGACTTGAGAGGTGCCGGCTGTGGTGGATGGGGAGGGCCTGGAAGAAACGCAGCAGCATAGACCCCGGGACCACAAAGAGCAGACAGTGCCATCGCCTCCTATGTCCCCTCCCCTCTCCCGCGGTGGAGCCGGAGCAGACCAGCAGGGAAGGACCGTGGAGTCCGTTCCTCCCACCCGCAGGCTCCCGTCCCATCTTGCCACTGAGGCCACGGAGACGGAGGCAGAGAAACGCGGACGCGGGAAAGGGGGCTCCGTGCACCCGCCAGTTGCAGGAGAGGGAGCTTAGCCCCATGCGCCACCTGGGTCTGAGCTGACAGGGCCGCACCACCTCACAGCTGCTTCCTCCAGCGCCACAGCTTCCCCAGCAGGGGAACAGGAAGGTGGCCCGGGGTTTCCAGGCTGGATCCACCTGCAGTGACACACCCCACTTTGCTCACATCTCGCTGGTCGGAATCAGTGACGTGGCCTCACCTGACTGCAGGGAACGGGGACGCGCCCAGACTGGCGGTGGCCGTGTGCAGTGGGAGAAACACACGCAGATCTATCCTCCCGGAATTAGACCTCAATTCATGCCCACAGCAAGTCTGAGATGCTAAGGACTGTAAGACTCGGCCCAGTAATTTCAGAAATATTCAGAGGCAGAAAATACGTGTTGTGTAGTCGCTGAGACATGGTGATGTCTCGCTACGCCAAGCCCCTGCAGCAAACTGCTCTGGGGTCTCAGTGGACTCACAGGTGACTTGCTCTCATCCCTTGCTCAGGGGAAGCCCAGGAGTCCTGAACGGCAGGTGAGTCAGGGAACCGGGCTCCAGCCCCGTGGCCTCACCTTCCTCAGCATGTGGCTTCCGTGGTCTCTGGGGGGGACGTAGGCTCCAGGTTCCCACAGGCCACGCATGGGTGTGACTCCTGCTAGTTTCAACCACAGTCCGCTGGGCAGAACTCACTGTCACCGTCACGCCTGACGGACAGGGGCCTGGACGTGTGGGCCAGCCCTGCGCCAGGGACAGGCGGCCCTCCCTGCCCTTCCACCCAGAGAAAACGGTGGCTGCCAGCAGGCAATGGAGTGGTGCCTGGCCCCACGGAGGGGCTCGTCAGCGACCGCTCTAGCTGGGATTAATAAGAACATCTTCTATTTGTCAAAGCAATGTGGATTTTGAAGACACTCCCCACGTGACAAAAGAAGTTCCCACTGGTGTCTCCTAGCGACTTCCCAAAGTGGATTTCAAGTAGGGATTTGAATTTCAACAAAAGTGACTTGTTTGCAGAAGGCACCCATGGGAAGAGGCTGAGGCTTGAATTCACAGGTGTTTCACTCTTTCAGCCCGTCATCCTCCAATTCTGTCTCCGCAGGACAGCGTGATGCTTAGATGCCAGTTCTAGAAGCAGAGCCCGCCTGACTGTGGAGCTCGGTCCTGCCCTCGACTGGCTCTGTGCTGCGAGCTGAGCCCTGGGCCCTCGCCAAGCTCTGGTTTCCGCAGCCGTGAACTCGCAGCGTTCCGGACGCTCCCTCCGCGGCCGCGGTGACAGCTGACACAGGTGGGGAGGTAACAGCACAGACCAGGGCACAAGGGGTCTCCGCGAGTGGAGCTGTTGTTCTCCTTGTCGTCGCTGCCGACGGACCGGACTCCACTCTGGAAAACCCACATCAGCAGCACAGCATGGAGCCGCGCGAAGTCCTGGGCTCCCCGGAGCAGTCTCACGGTTTCAGGCTCTGCCTTCCGCGCGCTGCACGCGTGTGACGCTCTCACTAGGACAGTCTCGCCAGCTGGTGGTCTCAACACTGAAATTCCCATTTTTAACAGCCCTATTAATAGTTTTATCTTGAGAAATCACTCAAAGAATTATAGAAGCCTTCACACAAAACCTCACGTCCCTCCCACTTCCCACCACGGATGAGTGGAGATGCTGGTCACATCTGACAGTTCATTTTTCCTACCGCCTTGCCAAGGCCCACGGAGATGAGCAAATGCCCAGATTTATAACCAAATGTAAACGCAGCTCTTTCCTCCCTGCAGTGCAAAACCCACAGCTTAATAGCTGGACAACCGCACCTTTCCAACAACGTCAAGAACGACTTCTGAATTCTGAAAATTCAATGTTTAGTTCGTGGCTCCTTAAAACATTGTGCCCATAGCTTCCGGGCCAGGAGCCAGAAATGCCGCCCTGCAGAACCAAGCGGGGAAGAACTGCTGACGATTGGGAGCCGCCCAGAATCAGCTTTGCGAGGGGCCCAGCCAGGGAGGAGGTTCCTGCGTCCCCATCCTCCCGCATCCCACTAGAACCTCTGAAGGGGACAGGAGCGTCGGGAACTCAGACAGCAGCACAGTCTCGCTGCCGGTTCCAGATACGTCAGCTCTGCCTCTGCACCGAGCAACCGCTGCTTTGGCTCCCAACACCCACTTGCCCTCAAGTCTCCCTGGGGAACCCCCCCCATCCCTCAGCGCCTTGCATGGGAGGGGCTGGTCCCACACCCAGTTTCAGATCGAGGCTGAACCCTCCGTCACCCCCCACCGTGGTGGTTAGCTCAGGGCTGGGTGCAGGACGGGGTCAGAGCTAACCCTGGGACCCCGCTGGGGCAGCCGGAGAGAGGACTTTGCTCCGTCCTCCTGGGCACGAGGGGCTGCTCTGTGGCAGCCGTCCCTCCTCTCCACCCAGGCGACCCCTGAGAGTGGCTGTCACCTGCGCAGTCAGGAGCACCGAAGGGGCACGGAGAGCCAGGAGTCCTCCTCTCGGGGGCACACGCTCCGGCCCGTTCTCCGGGGCATGAGGCTGGGGTGGGGGGGACCAGCACCACGACGGTCTCTGTGCAACCGTGGAGCTCTGCCTCCCGCCTGCCCTGAACGAGCAGACTGGAGCTGACGGGCAGGAGCTGGGGTGGCCTGCGGCAGAGGATGCATAAAAATGCAAATGCCAGCTCTTTCCCTCCCTGCCCTGGGCTCCTACATCCCTCTCAGACAGATAAAAGGAAAATGTGCTGCCAGGACAGAGCCCCTCTGGGCAGGAAAGCAATAGCAAAGTGACAAATGTCATGTGGGTTTAAGCAAAGTCCCCCACGGTCACAAACCCACAGGGAAGTCGGGCTGACAAATGCTCAGCCCCTGCTCTCCTCACCCTGTCCCTTTGAAATAACTTTAGCCCTGAAAAGGGAAAAAGAAGGAAATAACTCAAAGGTTTTAAAAGCAAAGTTTCTGTCTGCAAACGAAATGGGCTGAATTTTTATAGGCTCGTTTGCAAAAGCATGAAAACTCCGGTTGTTGGAGGAGCTTCTCTCTCCCAGATGCCTCCGGAGGGGCACGGAGGGACCACCTAAAACCTACACCCTCTGTGCCTCCCTCTCGCATGGGGGCTGAGCCTGCTCTTCCCGGCTCCCACCTTGTCCTGGGACTGCGGAGCCCAGGCTGGGCAGGGAGGCCCCTGGTCCCAGCCTGCGGAGGGCGCGGGGGACGGCACCGGGTCGGACAGGCAGCACCTGCAGTTGTCAGGAAGCTCCTGCCTCTGAACGCGCCAACGGGCACCGCCCCTCCCCACTGAGCGCCCGCCGTGAGCCGGGCCGCCCTGACTCCTGCCTGTTTCCTCCTTCACTCTCATGGTTCTCATCCTCTCCGCTTGCAGACGTGCAGACTGAGGCTCAGAGGGTGAAGGTCGCACAGCTCCGACCTAGAGGCTCTGAGCACGGTCCCTCAAGCACGCTGCAGCCGACACCATTGCTGGACCAGGGCGTCGTTCCCCGCTGCCAGCAGCCCACGGCCACCCTGCTCCACAGCACCCACCTCACCCAGCGAGGCCTGGGCCATCGGGGCAGCCTGCAGGGCGCTCACCGCCAACGCCGATAGCGGGACACGAGAGCCCAGCCCCTTCCTCAAGGGGGAGAGCTCTGGGGCCGCCCGGCTTCCTGCGGCTGCTTCTCACCTGCACGAGGATCCGCACTCAGGCCCCGCCTCTAGAGAACCTGACCACACACCCCCACGGTTAAATTGCCGGTACTTTCTTACAGGAAGCGCTGAACTCTGCCCCTGCCCGATAGTGAAGTGCATGCCAGGGGTCACAGCTCTTCTATTCTCCTCCCTCCTCGCTGGTCCACGCCTTGTCTGGGCGTCTCCCGTGGCTCCTTTGGTGGATGACACAGGAGTCAGGAGAGGGGGATGAGGAAGAACAACCATCAGTGAGACCCCTTCTGTCCCTACAAGTCCTTTAAAATTAACAGACACCCTCGTGCTTCCGAGAGCCGGGAGTCCCCAGCGGTCTTCCTCCTCCGCGCTGCGGTCAACGGCCCCTCCCCAGGGCAGACCCGCTCCTCTGCGCCCGCCGGACTCCAGGGCAGGTTAGCCGTCAGCGGTGTCACCCCCGAACCACAAGGCAACTGTGCTGGTCGGGGGCTTTGAAGCAGGATGCCGGGGACCCGCTGCTCCCTCCCTTGTGATGGAGTCTGCCGCAGCAGCATCCAGACCAACCCTCTCCCCTCCGCCCCGCGGTGCCCCCTGGTGAGTCTCATCACTGGCACAGACAATGAAAGTCCCCCGCACCTGCCGGTCTGGTAGTGAATGTCCCCCCGCTGCGGGGAGCCAGGCACCCAAGCACGGGGCTCAGTGGTTCCCCAGCATTTGCTGAGAACAACCTCCAGTGGGGCTGTTGTAGGAGGCGGGAAGAAGCCATCTCCAGGGGAAATCAATGGTCCTTCGCGGCGGGATGCGGAGCACTCGTCTCCCGAGCCAAGGCCCCTGGCCAAGGGTCTGCCCACGGCGGGAGCCACAGCTGCACCGGCTCGGGACAAAGTGTCCCCACGGCCTCCTGGAGAGGCGCGGCCAGGCAGCACAGGGCAGCAGGAGGCTCCCGCCACCCTCCACAGAGCCTGAAATGCCACAGGTGGGTGAGTCGTCTCTCATAAGAGAACCCTGGGAGAGGAAACACCCTCGTTCGGCTCTGTGCGGGAGACGCTGGCCCCGCAGTCAGGAGACCTGCTGGGAGAGGACTTCCGCCCGTATCTGCAAGGTGGGCTCAGGGAGGGCTCCCTCCTCCTGGGCTTTTCAAGTTGTGGGACCTACAGAGAGAAACACAGCGACGGGACACTTTCTGTTGCTCCTGAAACCCACCCACGCGACACGGCTCACACCTAAGAAAGGTGAGTCGGGGTGGGGGGTGTGGGGACCTGTCGGCAGAAACCAAAAGGTCCAGGAGCAGATTCAGGCAGAGCAGGGACCTGGGCTCCACCCAGGTCACGGGGACCGAGTGTGGCTCGGTGTCGCGGCTCTGTGCTTTCCCTCTTGGGTGCCTCCCCTGGCAGGCTCTGCCTCCCGCTGGGGACAGGTACGGGCTCAGGTCCTACTCGTCACGCTAGAGGCCGGGCCACAGGCTTCCCTGCGGGAGGACCGATAGGCCGAGTGTCCTCGTCTCAAACTGACGTGCGTGGAAGGAAACTTCCTCTCACATCGACTGCGTTTCCCTTAGTTCACAACCACGTGTACCGTGCCCCTGTGTGTCACCCACGGAGTGGAGGAATCAAGGCTGGCTTTCAAGGCATGGAGCCACCAAGACGTGAAACAGAGTTTGTATGTCAGAGGGCCCAGGGCCGGGAGAGGGAGGGGACGGGAATATTCTGGCAAGAAGAGGCATGAGTTACTCCCGTGAGGCCGAGACACGGGCAGGAAGGGGAAGGTGAGATGCAACTCGAGCTGGAAAGGTGAGGCACTTTGTAACGTGTGCCCAGCTGGGGAGCCTGGACTTGCTCCCGTAGGCATAGGGAGCCCTTGAAGGTTATGGAGTGAGGGAAGGGCTTGCCCACAACTCTGCTTTAGGAGCGTAGCTTTAACATTGACTTGTAGAACGAAGGTGTGTGTTTTGTGGAACGCGGATGGAGGGCATGAGAGAAAGAGCTAGAAGGAAAACAAAACTGGAAGCTGTTTCAATGCCCGGAGAAACAAGCCTTGCTGAGAGCATGTGGGTGTGGGAAGAGAGGAGGGAAAACAAGGCACCGCAGTGTGGCCTCGGCGTCCCCAGATGCTGTCGTATCCATCCTTATCCCCGGGGTCAAGAGCACCGGGAGGTTAGACAGAGTAGCAGAAACCCCACTTTACAGGAAAACACAGAGACCAAGGGGCACACGGAACACGCCGGCAAGGGACAGACCTGGAACAAACCAGGGCCACCGACCCCTCCCCTCGGCACAGGTGGCACCGGAACCCCGATAGATCACCGCCATCCCCCCACCGGTTCCCCCACCACCCAGCACCCCCGAGCAAAGCAATCTGCGCTGCCAATACCGACATGGAATATTGATCCTCTCCCTGCGGGAGTCCCGAGGCGGTCAGCTCCGGCTGCCGAGTCCAGCGGCAGAGGCTACTAAATTGTGTTTATGGGAAGCTTTTTACCTGAAGGGGCCATAATTCACCTTGATCAATAACAAATCGATCTACCTGCTCTGCACATTGCAAATCCTCCAGATCCGTCCGCAGAAAGGAAAGACAGAGGAAGACGATCTGTTTATTGGAAGAAGATTACAGAATAGCAGGCTGATGCGACCACTTAGGCTGACAATTACGTAAGCTCTGATTTTTTTTTTAAGTATTTTAAGTGATATGAGTCCATGAGTCCATTAAATAAAAAAAAAAAAAGAAGAAGAAAAAAAAGAAACACTAATGGTCTTGGTTTGAAAGGACCAGGCAAGCAGGCAAGAAGGGTCTACTGTGTGCCTTGCACTGCACAGGCCTCTCTCACTCACCCTGACACCTGCAGTGGAGATGCTGGCCTTCCCGCGCCCAGGGGAACCTGGCTGAGCAGGGGCAGCAGCTCCAGGTCAGTGGCCCAGCTGGGAATCAAACATCGCCTCCCAGTAGGAAATCAGTTGGGTCCAGCGGCTGCTCTGCTTGAAGAATCTGAGTCCCATTTAGGGGCAGGGCTGGGGCTGGGCTGGGGCAGGGACTGCAGCCGGGTGCAGGGGACTCCTGGGAGCCTGGCCTGGGCCCTGCTGCCAGAACTCGTGCCCCACTGTTTGCTGATGGAGTTGCAGCCCTCAGACCCCCCGAATGCATGAGACAGCCACGCAGAGCCACCAGATTCCCTCAGGCCATTGCCCTGCTCTCTGGTTCCCAGTGACACCCCCATGACATCCAGAGGATGATGTCACTGAGTACCCCACACTGCTTTATCAATCTGCAGGCGCTTCCCCGCACAGACCTGCCTGAACCAGCCTGGCCGAATCCCCCCAGCAGACCTGCCGGCCTCTGAGATGGCTTCTCCCTTCTCCCACCAACAACCGAGGTCCCAGTCTCCAAGCAACTTGCAGAGCAACCTCCTTGGGGAGGGTCTTCTGAGCATTTGTTCCAGGTTTCTGCTTCCTCTGAGCTCCAGTCCCTGCTCTCTTGGGGCCCCTCCCGGTGGCCAAGGCTGGGTGCAGGCCGGTCAGCACCAGGGGAGCCTGCACCCCGGTCCCCACAGGCCAGCTGACCTCCTGCAGGACAGTGGCTCCTCCCTCTGGGAGCCTGGTGGCAGGTCTAGAGACAGCCCCCTCCGCGGTGGCTGCCTGATCCTCCAGGAACCAGTCGGTTGTCACCTGCTCCCCCAGATGTGGCTTCATCTCCCACTTCACCCCAGTCACCATGGACAGGGCACGTGAGTCCACAGGGACGGGAGATGGGACAAGGGACGGAACGTAGGGTCTTCTAACACTGGGAGTCTCACCCGCGGGGATGGAGCCTCCCTTCTCAGCTGCCAGCCCCTCAGAGCAGCGGCTTTTGAAAAGGGCACAGGTCCCTGGCCGTCGTCAGAATCAGACGAAGGGAAACAGGTGACAGCTGCCTGCTCCTCTACTGACTCGGTGAGAGTCATTCCTCCCTGTTGAGGCAGCCGCCCTGGTTTTGGACCCAGTGACTGGAACTGACCGTCCGGCCTTCCGAGCACATGTCTCTATCTGAGTCTCTCTAATAAGAAACTGCACGTGGTGTTGATCATCAAGAAATCCCACAGCATCTGCACCATTAGCAAACGCTTAAGGTGACAGACTGCATTTAAACAGTCTCCCTCAGAGTGACAGATGTCTGCAGTCAACACAGGCAAATCGCTCCCAAGGAGCCGCAAAGGCCGGGTCCAGCCCACCCAACCCACGCTCGGGGATCAGAGCAGGTGTCAGGGGCCTCAGACCCTCCCTCTGCACAGGGAGGTGTCAGCTGCTGCAGGTTCCCAGGGGGCCCTTCAGCTCCCCAGCTAGAGTCTTGGGGACTAGGAGACCAGGGTGTGGCCCCAGCAGTCTCAGTCGGGTCGGGGGGACCCCTTGTCTGTGGAAGGCAGGAGACCAGGGTGTGGCCCCAGAGGTCAGTTCAAGGGTCTCCTCGTTGTGCCCACCCTTCTGGGACAGCCACTGAGACAGCTGCGGGTGACACTGTCACTGCTTTTCTGGTTGATTAACTGAACACACACACCCATAGCCTCGGCGTGAGTGGGTTTCAGGATGAAAGGTACCAATTCTCCTACATTTATACGTCCAGACTCCTTCCCTAAACAGCTCCTCCTCTCTTTTTCTCAGCCTTTAAGTCAAGTAAGTGTGTGGCTCCACTGAAAGGCTCAGGATGACGGGTGCATGGAACCCCTAATTTAGATAAGTGGGGTTCCCGGGCCCTTGAGACACACCTCTGAGCACCTTCCCAAAGGCGGTGGAAGGGAGGGCTGACGGCCGGCATCTGTTAGGGGTTAAGCGTGTTCACCTGCTACATGCCCCCGGAGCCTGCTCAGTGTTTAGGGTGTGTTAAGGCCTGAATGTTTGCATCCCCCCAAAATTCATATGTTAGTGAGAGGCAGGGCCTTTGGGAGGTGACCAGGTCACAACGGAGCCCGTTTGTCCCCGCCACGTGAGGACACCCGGGGGGGGGGGCTGTCTGTGAGGAATGGGCCCGCACCAGATGCTGAACCTGCCGGGGTCTTGATCTGGGATGTCCCAGGCTCCAGGCCTGTGCGCAATGAATCGCGCTTGTTTATAAATCGTGCAATCCGAGGTCTCCTGCTACAGCGGCCCACACGGACTCAGGCAGAGGTTTGGGGGGTCTGGGCTGCAGGGAGCATCCCACCTCCTCTCCCTCTTCCGTGCCTGGCCCACGAGGCCGGCCTCAGAGGACCCTGTCCCCCGGGCCCCTTTTCTGGCTACACCTGACCTCCCCACCGCCACTCCACAGGTCGAAAGGCTGAAGGCCCAGGAGTGGCCACAGACGGGAAGACCGCGGTCACTGAAGCCCCCGGTCTGGACCGAGGAGGCTCACGTCCCACTTCCCGCCGTTCAGACGGAAGATCAGCGCCTGAGAAGGGTCCCAGCGGCTTCTGGAAGAGGACTGAGACCACCACGCCTCAGAAGGAAGGACGCCCCCACCTCTCTCCCACCCCCTTCCGCGTCTCCTCCCCAAAGAGGCGTCACCTCCTAGCAAGTCATCAGCACTTTCCAAGGTTTCCTGTTTTAATTTCTCTCCCCCCAAACTGTGATTTCCTTCACATCTGGAGCAGGGGAGGCCCAAGCCCAGCCCCTCGTGGGCAGCAGACGGTGAAAACGCCGACTCCAGGAGCTCGGATGCCCCCCGGGGTTAGAAACTCCATGCCAAGGAGACCTTGCCCGGCTCTGAAGCAGCAGAACGAATCAGGTGGGACAGAGGAAATTCTGCTTCCGTCCCTGACCTTGGGGCACACTTGAGACCACCCGGCGCTGCGCTGTGCTCAGCCCTCCCTCGGGCAGCTCCTGTCGTCCTTTCCAACCCGGGGAGCACGGCATGATTGTCCCACCTGACGGGAAAATGAAGACCAGCGCAGCTCGGTAACTCGCCCCAGGTGCTGCGAAGGGAGAGGGGGAACCGGAACCAGGATCGCCAGGCTCCCCGCTCTGAGCCACCAGGTGCTCTTTGAACAGGGACTCCGCGCCCCGCGTGTATGGACGAGGGACAAGTGTCAGAGATGGCCCCTGTCCCAAGGCACTGACAGCCTATTGGAGGGGACGGTGCCCACACAAACCACGTCCAAAGCAGGGAGCAGCCGGTGGGAGCCCTGGAGTCCCACGTGGGCATCCCAGAGAGGTCCCTGCTGTGACGGGAAGGCCGTGGCATCTGCCGCCAGCAAAGCAGCCCCTCCGCCTTCATTCCAGAGAATGCCAGGAGCACGAGCTCTATTCCCAACTCGCACAGAAAGTGGACTCCTGCGTCAGCTCAGTCTCGATCCCACTGCGCGCAGGCGGTGATGCTTCACGCGCCACCTGCATCTGCTCCAACACCTGAGGAGTGACCCCACGTCGGCCATGCAAACCTGTTTCCCTCGGATGCATTTCCAAGCCGTGTCTCTACGAGAGGTGCGTGGGTAGGGGCGGGCAGGGAGAACTTGCTCCCAGGGCCGACTCGGCAGTTGGATTCTGGCCCCTCGACGTCCTGTCCACACAAAACAAGACAGACGGGTTGGATGAAATTTCTCACCTGCAGCCAACACGCATAACCCTTGATAGAGATTTTAAATAATGAAAAGTTAAAGTTGGTGGTGAGGGTCTTTTCCACTAGGGTCAAAACTCAACTACTCTGCCTCCCGCCCCGCCGGATTTCACACAATTAGATTCCACCGCACGATATTTCTTTTTTATTCCAAGAACGGGACCTCGCATCACAGACCCCAAATCATGACAGTTTCACCTCCATGTGCGTTAGTCTGTTATTGCTGGTCATACTGAAAATTAGGCAGTCATTTCCGGGGCCTTCTAGAAAGCCGTCACGACCATGTCTCAGTGCCGCGAGAGACCCGCGGCAGAAACAGCAAGAGCGTCTGAACGTGGCGTCTTCGGCCGCCCAGCGTGCGATCCCCACCCCGAGCAGCGGCGGCCTTGCCGCCCTCTTCCGTTGTGGAGAGGATTTCCCTGAAGTATTTTTGAGCTGGAAAGATTTCCTGCAAGCCGGAGAAAAATCGCTCACGGCAGGGGATCCGGTTTATTGGCAGAAACCCAGCAACCCGACGTATTGGGAACCAGCGTGGTAATAAGTCTTTTCCATGTAAATTGGCTCATTATTACCAATTTTTGTCAGCTCTGGGGCGAGCCTTGATCTGCTCCATGTTGGCGGAGTGTCAGCTCGGGGCACGGGGGTGTCCGGACCCGCTTCCCACACCAGGTGCCTGTGACCCCGACCTCGGGGAGCAGGGAGAGCATGGGGGGGACAGACCCTTGTCGTCAGAGCTTCGGATTTAACGTCCGGAGCAGAGAGACGTTAAGGAGACTCACAATGAGGCGCTATAAAAACCGAGTTTGATTGAAAGAGCCAGCGCGTCGTGCAAATGAGCACCTTGCCCCGTGATTCATCGCTGCCCAGAGAACTAAATTTGTGCAGCCCAGAGGAGAGATGACGGAGGGGAGGCATAATAACCGTCGATTTATACCTGCGAAGAATTAATCGAGAGGCCCAGAGGAGACGGTGCTGGGCGTCGGCAGTGCAAGGCGGAGGCGGGGAATTAGGCTAAGTAGCGGGACGGCTGCAACAACACCAGGTCCATTAGGCAGAGACGCCCTCCAGCGCAGGGCGCCACGGGATTTCCTCCTGGGAAACCCACGCGAAGGCAGCACGGGCAACGGGTCTCTGTGCAAAGATCAGTGAATGATGACACACTGGGGAGACTTGGGGGCAAGATTTCCCCACCCTGGGGGCTCCTGCTCAGCAGCTCTGATTCCTTTGTTCAATGCAAATTTCCTTCACTGCTTCAATTCCGCACCTCTCGAAGCACCCATTGCAGAAAACTCCCTGTGTGCAATGCAGGAGGGGGTGGGCAGGGAGAGTCTTCCATGCTTACAGGCAGCAAGTTTTTGTTGAGCACCTACTACGGGCCAGGTGGGGTAAAGGGGGCAGCACCCCTGCTGTCGTGAGCTTGGACCCTGACCTAGGAAGAGGAGAATGCCAGCAGGGCGGGCCCACCAGAAAGGGATGCTGGCCCAGCCAGGCTTCAGATGATGCCAAAGAACCAAAACCACACGTGGCCATCTCTAGCCGGGCTCTGCACAGAGTGGGCCCCTAATAAATCCACATCCTTTCCTGTAAGAGACAGGCAGTTCCCAAAAGCAACTGGAGAATTCTGGGTGCTTTAATCTCAGCCCGACGGCTCCACACTGGCAGCTCACAAGCAGGTGGTTTGCACGTGGGTGGCCAGCCCTGCAGGTCACGCTGCAGGTGTCGTGGGTGTCCAGGGGAGAAAGCAGGGCCCGGACAAGGACCACCGTGGGTTCTGAGCATGTCCAACAACAAAATTACAGCTCCACAGAACACACACGGGGAAATCCTGCTTTAAGCTGAATTCACATTTTCCTCTTTCTCCAAGCTCCAGTACTCAAAAATACGGGGGAAATGAGTAGTTTACAAAGAGCCCCATGAGACAATCATAAACATATAGAGAGAAGCCTTTATCTGCTAGATCTTTTTTATCAGATAGGTGAGTTCTAGCTTTTTATTTTTGGATTTTTTATTTTTTATATAAAAGGAGGTCCACTGATAATGTCTGCCTATTCCTTATTTTGTTCCATCCTTTAAAACAAAGCCCAGCACCCCTGAACTACAGAAACAAATTTTAGGCGATAACAGCAGGCAGTTTACAGCGACGGATGAATAAGACCATAAACAGTGCAGTCGGCCAGGGCGGGTGGGCACGGCTCACGCTCAGCTCGCCAGCTCTGTCAACGCTCCCTCCGCCTCTCCTTCGGCCCCCACAACGCCTGGGGGGACTGGCTTCCCCGGTTCTCTTTTCTTGGGTTATTTATGGCTGGGTAGGGCGTCGGGCCATGAGGCAGGGACCCAACCCTCAGCTCTGTGAGTCACCTACAAGTGGGTGAAGCGGGGGCCGTCCTGGCAGCTCTGCACCCTCCCAAGGCCCTGCCTGGCTGGGGGCCCCAGCCCCACGCTCTCTCTGGCCGCTGTGACTCAGAACTGCCACGTCCCTGCCACCGTCATTTCTGGCCTCCTGCTCCCGCGGTCCTCTGGCCTCGGCTTTAGCCTGTACACCTCCATTCCCCACTCTCCGTGCAGGGTGCTCGGTGGCAAGCGGCCCCCCGGCCTCTGGCAGGAATCCCACCCTGCAGCTGGGAGCAGGCTGGATGCAGGTCCGAGCCGTCCAGCTCCCTGCACCCAGAGCTCCCCTCTCCGTTCACCTTGCGCTGTGCACCTACTGGATGCGGGTGCTGTGTGTTTACTGAGGTCCACCCACACACAGGGTTCTGCGGACAATTTTCACATGAGGTTCACAGCGTCTGCCCTTGAAAAGCTCAACTCTGGTTGGGGAAGAGGAGGCTGGTTCCCGCAGCGCCAGACAACAGAGCCGCCACGTCACACCCCTGCTCAGCCCCTTCAGCGGGGAGGGGTCTCCCGTGTGCCACCCGCCCCTTCAGCTCCGCAGAGGCCCCTTCTAGGCTCGCTGGGATCTCCTCCCTGTCTGTCCCAGCTTGGTCCTAGATCCCAATCTCGCACATCCCCCGCCTCGCTGCTGACACTCAGGGGGCTGCCCGCATTCCCAGGCCCCCACTCGAGCTGCCCCTCCACTGAGGTGCTCCCCCCACTGGCCACCTGCCGGACACCCACCCACCTTTCCAGGTGCACTTCAAGCATCCACTCCTCAAGGAAGCTTTTCCCAAGTCCCAACTCCCACCAGTTGAAACAAACGACTTTCCCGTACTTTTGTGTCTCTGCTGGACCTAGCAGAGGTTTCTGCACGGAAACGTGTGTCAACCACGTTTGGGTCCCCCTGTATTTACCGCTTTAAAACGAAGCCCTTTTTTTCCAAGTAAACATCTCCCTGAACCACGCAACCAAATGTCACGATTCCAAAGCTGCTGTGAGCTGGAATCTGAGTCATAAACCTCAAAGCTAGGACTCGTCCTGGGAATTCTGAATGACAGCCCCTTAATTGCAGTCTTTAAATACACAGTCCCCGAGCTGGGCTTTCAGAGGAAAATTCCTGCCTAACTGGTTGAAAATGTGAGCAGTGGGATATAATTCCCTGAGCTGCAGGGAGCCACAGATCAGAGAGACTCTAAGGATCCCTCCAGCATGAGCTTTACCCTTTGCAGATGCCGTCAAAACCGAGAGAGGTGCCACGGCTCGGACAAGGAGAAACAGATATGTCTGCGCACCAAACGGACACGCGGCTTGTTTGCGGCTGTTTGGAGAGGTTGAAAGGAAAGACAGCGGAGGAATAATGGGTTTCTGCTCCAGGACAGAACAGGCAGGCTGGGGAGAGGGAGGGAGGGAGCCACAGCCAGGAACAGAGCAGCCACCGGCCACGGACTCTGCCATCCCGACCTGCCGAGACCACGGGGACGCGGCTGACCCCGCCTCGGGCCGCATCACAGCCGCTGCTTCTCCCCGCTGCCGGCTCCGTGGGCCAGGTCTCCCCCGTCACAGCCCCCGGGGACAGCGAGGTGTCCTCTTCCGTGGCTCTGCACCACGTGGAGAGCTGAGACCTTGCCTTCTCGTTCTCACCATGCGTTCAGCCAACAAGGATGTCAGGCAGGTGTTTCTGACACCACAGCCCCGTCCGATGGGAAAGAGCAGCTGAGATGCAGCTTGGTGACCGCTTGTGCCAGCAGCTTAGGGCAAAACCACCAAACGGCCACGCTGGAGTGGATTTAAGTCCTGCTGCTGCCGCCAGTTGAGGCTACGTGGCTTTGACCTGGGGCTGGAGTTACCAGGTAAGATACAGAATGCCCAGTTAAATCTAAACTTCAGACGACGAATAGCTTTTTACGTACAGGACATACCTATATTAAAACACGTGCACTGTTTATCTAAAGTGCAAATTGAACTGGGCCTCGTGTGTTTTATTTGCCAAACGTGGCCCACGACTCCCCCTCCCTGAGCCCCCTTCTCCCGTCCAGTTTCCGAGGGGGCAGCGGCGCCCGTCTCGGGGTGCCTGAGGCCTGCGGGGGTGAGCCGACCGCGGGGGTCACGGCCGGACAAACGGGCTCGGTCACTGTTATCCTCCCCCGCCGTTGTCTGCCGCTCAGCTATTTCTCAATGTTCAACTCTCCATAGAGGCCAGCGTACGTTTCCCTCGGGCGGAATATTTCTTCTCTCACCATCTATCTCTATTTCTCCTTCAGAGCCAGAAGGTGCGACCGGTGCGTCTCTAATCCAACCTCCTGCCCTCGAAAGGGCTGAGGGGAACATTGCTGATTTGAGAGATCTGCGTCCCTTCAATCCGCCGGTTTGCACGCCGCCCCGCAGCCTCCAGCACGGCGTCTGACCACGCGAGTGCGTCCACCAGCTTTTATTATGTCGTAATGTTCCAGTATATGGAAGCTATTATCTTTAGAGGCCCCCATTTAGATTTATGGAGCAAAAGAGGAAAGTTTTCTAAAAATGTAATCTAATTAATCTGAGTGCATTTGTATGCCTATTAAAATTCACCTGTCTGGGATTTTCCATTTGTCATGATTACAAGGGAACAGCCACACTGAGCAGGGCCGCCTCTTCATTTAGTACAAAATGATGATTTATTATCCAGGATGCTTTTAGTAACGGCGTAGACCTAACGGGCAGCTCTGTGTGGCAAGCCCTCCGCGTGCACCGTGAAGTCAGACGTGTTGTCCTGTCACGGAGGACACGCCCCAGTGATGCCTGAGAGGCACGGCTCGTGGGCGTGGACACGAGGCCCGGGGGCTGCCAGCAGGGGAGGGAGACCGGCCCCCGATACTTGGCAGGCGGGTGAGCCCCTCTGATCAAGGCCCCCGAGACAGCGGCCCAAGCGAGTCCCTCCAGGGCGTTTGGCGTCACCGGGAGGAATTTTCTCAGAGCCCCCGTGGCTGCTACCCCTGCCAGGGAGCAGTTGCCTCCGTTCAGGAGTGCAGGGGGCGGCGGCAGCCCCCACGCTGGGGCTGGGGAGCAACGTCTCTGCTCAACCCAGACCTGAGGGCGGCGCTGCCCACCTGTGTGTCCACATCCCCTCAACCTGCGGACCCCACCAATGGGAGTCAGAGCCCTGATACCAGACTGAGCAAACCAACCGACACCGAGATGGGGTCACCAGGGACCCGGGGGACCGAGAGGTGAGAGGCCTGACCACACATGCTCAGCCTCTATCCGGACCTCCTGCCAAGGGGCGCGCAGGGCTGAAGCTCCCCCTCTCCTGGCTGCCGACAGAGCAGGGTCGGGTGCCCAGCGGGGCTGGCCCAGAGCTGGCCACCTGCCCAGACCTCTGGCAAGGGAGAGGCCCTTCGCTGGCGGGGCTGCCCCTTCCCACCCTCTCTGCCCACCGGTTCTCTCTGCACAGCTGCAGGGCTCTTCCTCAGTAGCTGCAGCCCTGAGGGGCCTGGGATCCGATCCCCACACTCCACCCCCTGGCGCACGGCCCGCAGGAGTCAGATCAGCCCAGAAACAGGCCTCCGGCCAGGGCAAAGGGCCGCACCCCGAAAACTCCCAGGTACGAACACCTGGATGCACCTGTGCCTGCCAAGGTGTGACGGGGACAGGAAACCCCACGTAGCTGGCGCTCTTGGTTCTGCGCTGGTTGGGACAGACTCGGGAGAAGGGAGGCGACCAGAGTGGAGGTGACCGTGTGGCCTCTCCTGGAGAGGCTGTGCCCCCTGCAGCCGGGCAATCCTTGAGTGCTGGCACCTGAGTCAGCACTCACTCTCCATCCCTGCCCCTCCCCAGCCCAGCCCTTCAGCTCTCGCCATCGTCACAGCACAGTGGGCTGGGACAGTCAGAGCAGCCCTTCCAAGTGAGCCAGGTACAGGCAGGACTGAGCTCGTCGATGAAGCGAAGGGGAGAACAGCTTGTTGCTTGCACCTGGCGAGAAGCACCCCCACCTAGAGCCGCAGGCTGCTGGGCACTCCCAGAGCTCCCACAGGCAAAGGGACAGCAACACAATGGCACCCGGTGACAAGCTGATCTGTAGGGTTTGGGGGGTCCCGAGTGGGAAGCATGCATGGGGGTGCAGTGGGGGATACAGCATCAACTGCCTTGTCTGTGCCCGTCTGGCCCCCACAACCTGAGGATCCCGGAACTGAGAGGGGCGGGAAGCAGAGCGTGTACGTGGGAAGCGTTCAGAGCACACGGCAGGTAAGGAGCACGGTGTCCACCAGCCTGGGGCCGGTGGCAGAGCTGCAGACGACAGGTGAAGCAAGCTCAGGGGACCCACGGCACCGACCCTCCACGCAGCTCACTGGGGTGGCTCAGCCGGTTAAGGTGCGAGTCTGACTCAGTCTAGAACTCGTCAAACCACCGAAACAGTGAACACGGCGCCTAGCAGGTAGCAGGTACTTAATTGGCACTTTGACCTTTGAAAAGCAAATAAAATTTGACTAAATTCAACCTTTTCATATTTTCTTCTGAGCTCTATTTCCTGAAGTCACTGTCTTAGCAAAGGACAGATGCGAAATGGAGAAATTTCATGAGCTCAAGATCAAGCATCTTCATACATCTGACAAGGAAGGTGGATCACTGATGGGTCAGTCAGACTCGGCCTCTGCAGCTGGGAGAGTTGACTGATCCTGAATCCCTGATGCAAAACCCAAACACTCCTGCCGAATTCAGCTCTCCTGCCGCTGCTGACAGGCATAATAAATAGACCCAGCGAAGGCATCTCACTTATATGCAAAGGGTTGTTCCCGACAGCTGAATTCTAAACAATCATCACTCCTGCCTTTAGCACAGAGCCGTAGATCCAACAGTAAATATCTGTGGCCTCAAATTGAGACACAGTTCATCCCTGCAAATGCACTGCTGACCCTCCCAAGAGCTCCGAGACCCCTGGCACCCCACGCCCTCAAAGCCTGTGGGGGCCTGGGCGCCACACAGAGCCACCTCCATCCGGACTGTGGACCTGGGCAGGCAGCGGAGCCTCCACCTCCCCATCCTGCCTCCGACCTCCGAGAGCCGCAGGGAGAGGGATGCAAACTTCGCCAAGGGAAGGTCTTGGGAAAGTCAAATGCGCCATTATTAACTCCCCGCTGCTGGGCTGGGATGGAAGCCACCGATTCACTGGCGGAGGGGGCTCGACTCCAGACACATAAACACACGTCCTCTGGGCAGACGTCAGGCCGGCTCTGCCTTGATGGCCCTCGCCGCGGTGGTGGGCCCAGCGTGAGGAGGCGGAGCTGGCAGCCCGGAGTTTTCCGCCTCATGGCAGTGCGGTCTGGAACCTTGGCCGCGGTCTCAGATCCATCTCTCCAGACTGACGCAGGCGGCTTAGTGAAGCAATATTTATGGAGCTGATATCACTGGGGGACGGCTGCTCCCTCCCTCCATCCCCTATCTTTAATATTTGATCTGGCAAACGTATTATTAAAGGAATATTTCAGATCTGATTACTCTTCTGTTTGACGGTGTGTGTTACCTGCGCACGCTGCCTGCCGGGGAAAATTACACCGACCCGTTTGGGGGCTTTATCACGTGGTTCTTTCCAACAGCCCTCTGCTCCGGATACAGCTGTCCCCCGCGTGCAAGGCTGGGGGGCCCCGGCCAGTCCGGACCCCTCGCCTTAGTGACAGTGGCGCCTGGTCCCTTGAGGCCTGTTCAGGACTCTTCCTGGGATCAGGAACTTTCTTTCCAAGAAGTGGCCTCTCTGGAAATCTGAGCAGTTATTTTGTTATTGTTGTTTTGGGCTTTTGAATCAGCAAGTGGTTTACTGAGCCGCGGTTTTCCCCATAAGGCGCAGGCAGGAAGTGACCGTGCACCCGGCGGGCCCGTCCGTGGCCGTGAGCCCCCGGTACGGCCGTTAGCGTGTTGCTCATGCTCCTGAGACCACAGGTCTCTCGTGTCTGTGTTTTTCCTTTCTCTAGTCCAACCTCTGCGCCATCTCCTCTGGGGACAGAGCCTCCTGCCCTTGGTCACGGCCACATTCTCCTCCCCCGACGTGAATGCTCTCGCCCTGCACGGAGCTCAGGCTGCCTCCACGTCCACAGCCGAGCTGGAACGCGGCCAGTTGCCCGACCGGAGGCAGGAAGATCTGTCCGGCGGCTCCAGACATTGGAGGTGGAATCAGTCTTTGCAGGGGACACTGTCACGACTGCCTAACTCTGCCATGGTAGCACCCAACGAGCCACGGACAACATGTCAACTTGTGAGCACGTCTGTGTTCTAATAAAACTTTATGCACAGAATCAGGCGGGGGCCAGACTTGGCTCACGGGCCACGGTGTCCAGACTCCTGTGTTAGACTTTCCCTTGAAATAAGCATATTGAGGGTGGAAAAAAAGAGAAACCTCAAATGCTTTAGATTCATAAAATTAAAGGATTCATTTGTGAGATATGTAAATATACACATACGTATTTTCCCTAATACATTAAAAATACTTAACTGTCAACGTTTTCTAGGTTCTTCCATGTTCTACCTGAATCCCTGTGGGAAATGCCAGGTCGGGCGTGAAACCCCCAGCGGCTCTGAGCATACTACTCCCCCCAGGTTCTATCAAGTGAATCCCAGAGAAGGGAACCGCGGGGTCCCTCGGCCACACGGTCCCTCGGCCCCCACCCCACATGTCCCCTCCCGACTCCAGGGTGCAGCCTCCCCGGCAGGGCAGCCTCCTGGACTCCCCTTCGCTGGACGGACGCCCCCCGAGGGCAGACCCTGGCTGCTGGGCAGCCGGAGGGCGGGGGACAGACTGCCGGGCCTCGCACAGACTGTTCCGGAAAGCCTGACTCTGGGTGAACTGCCCCGTGTGTAATCGCAGGTGCCACTCTGGGGTAAATCAATGAAATTGCTCGCGGCTCATGGTGCCTTTAAGGATGTGATGTGCTGGTTCATTTCTGCAGCATTTGGTTCCCTGGCGCTCGAGCTGAGCGAAGGATAGAAACGCAATGAAGCAGCCTCCGAACACACCGAGGGAACCTAAGTCAGCTCCGCTGGCAGATGCGCCGAAGGAGCCCGCCGCAAACCTTCCCAAACTCTTTGGAAATGATCGGATTCCAAGAACATCTGCTTTGGCCTATTGTCCACTTCGCATCTAAATCTTGTCTACTGGCAGCTGCTGGCAAATCAAAATATCTGTGGTGCCGCAGGTCTGTGGAAACGACACGCGGGGCGGGGGCAAGTCGAGGTGAAGCTGCACCGTCTGACGGAGGGGGTGTCCACCAGCCCTCGCCGACGGCGTCATCAGGAGGGCGCTGGCAGCCGGGCAGCTGGGGAATCACGCAGCGACCTGTAAGCGCCCTGCGCTGGACGCTCTGACACTTCTTGCGACTCCACCTTTATTCCGAGGACTGGAAAGCAACATCTAAGCACAGGGTCGGGAGGACAGGGACGCGGGCTGGGGCTGACGGGGTGTGCTCTGACGGTGACCGGGGAGGGAGGGGTGGCCCGGGCCTTGGTGAGGACGCTGGCGCGTGCCTTGACCTCCCACTTCTCCTGTGGCGCCTTCCTTCCTGCTCACGGCTGTGGGCTGGCCCACGGCTCACAGCGCGTCACCCCTGCCAGCACAGTCCTCGGGCCTCAGTCCCCCCTCTGTATAACGGGGACAGCGACGGTGCCACTTGCTGGAGCTCCGCGAGGATGAGCTCGGTGAGGCACAGACTGTCTGGTGGGTCGTAGGACGGTCACACCTGGCTGTGTCTAAGTCTCACAGACCCTGGTCTTCGGACTCCTTGAGGGCCACCACCGTGTCCCCATCCATGCCTGTCCCCTCGTTCCCAGCACAGGCCTGGCACACGTGGGCACTCGGGTGTCTGTCACGGTGGCTCAGTGCCACACAGTCCGCACGGCCAGAGCTCGCCCAGCTCTTCTGCCTGGCGTGCCCTGCCCGGCCCTCATCCTGCCAGTCCCAGGTCAGTGTCCCCTCCTCAGAGAGACCTTCCAGAACGTCCGTCTATGACAGCCCTTCCCACCCAAGCCTCTCTCCAGCCTAGCACCAATTTTATTGTCTTAATCACAGCACCTCCCACCAATGGCTACTTGTGTGACTTCTTCTTTCCTACTGGCAGGAAACGCCAGGGAGGGGTGGGCCCCTGACGCTTGGAGCTGCAGGAAACTCGCCCCTCGAATCCCACGCACGCCTGTGTCGCCTGTGTCCCTGCAGCTGCTGCCGGGGCAACCAGGGGCTGCTCGGCGGGAAGCAGGCTCACAATGCCGAAGCTCGCACCAAGCACTCCTCTCTGTTTGCGGACGCTGAGGTCAGGGCCAGGCCCTCAGCCTCCGATGTGCCCACCACGGTAGCCGTCGGGGTCCTTGGCAGCCGCCCCAGGAAGCAGGAGCTTCTCAGAACCGAGAGCGAAGGAGGCACATTCGGCAAAACCCAATCTTTCGAGGGCCCAATCTCACCCAGCCCAGAGCCCGTGGACTCTCCGCGTGTATCTCCTGCATCTGTCAGGGCAAGCCGGGTCACACGCAGTAACAAACATCCCCGGCACCCCCAGGGCTCAGCGCCGTGAAGGTTCTTCTTCTTTTACTGCGTGTCCCGCACGGGTCTGCCGGGAGGACTCCAGTCCTCGGCCGGCTGGTGGAAGCTCTGTCTCAACACGTGATCCCACCTGGTGGGCCGTGGCGTGGCGAAGGGCTTGGAAGCACCGCCCGGAGGTGACACACCTCACTTCCTCCACAGCTCGTCAGCCAGACCCGGTCACAGGGCCCCATCCGCCCTCCCCGTGCCGCTGTCTGCACTGGGGACACCGAGCCTTCCTAAGAGCACACGCCGTGGTCAGAGTGTTCCGGGCACTGTGCACATGTCCGCCCCACGTGACAGGAGAGGAAGGACCCCAGCCAGGACCACGAGTGGGAGAGACGGGGCCCAGCACCAGTGTTCCAGCCCCCAAGCCTTCGCTCTCTGCCCAGGACACGGTCCCCTCAGTGCTGCAGGGCCGGGCACCGGGTCTCCCGTCCTCCCTCTGCCTCCAGCCCCGGGGGACGCTGGCATGCAGCCGGACCCCTCTGAGCTTTGCTTTTCCCACCTGTGCGCTGGGGACTCAGTGCTCGGTCTTGGCCACTTCAGAATCAGGAATGCGTGTCGTGAGCTCGCGTGAGGAAGAAAAAGCCCGTCCAGCCGGGAGGCCTCCAGGGAAACCAACACCTGGGGCCGTCCTGTGTCTGCTCCGCAGGGGAGAGGGGAGGCCTGCGACACCCTGAGTGGGGTGCCCAGGGGAGGCCGGAGCGGAACTGTGTCCCCCCGACAGCGGCGCCTGGGTGTCAGGATTTCAGAAGGTCGGGGGGTTGGACGTACCTCTGGAAAGTTTTCTATTTTTCCAAGTCAACAATCACTATCATCACTATGCTTTCGAGACAGGAAGGGCAACGTGAGACCAAAGAAGTGGAAAAGGTACAATCTCAGAGTAAAAAAGAAGTCTTTTAATTGAATAAATACAGCTATACGAAAAATAGCTAGTCTGTTGTCCTCATCTCACGGCACGTCAGGGCAAAGTCAGCGCAGACCAGCGCCTGCCGGTGGGGACTGCAAAGCCGTCTCATCAGAGACCTCCAGAGACAGGAGGGCGGGGAGCACGGGCAGGAGGCAGCCGGGCCAGGCCACGAGCAACCGTCTACGCACAAGAACCGGAACCGCAGAGCCAGGTTTTCCATACTCCGGCTTTCACCTGGCATCACCTGCTCCCCCATCCCCACACCGTCATGGCTGTCCACCCCCGCTCGTCATGGCTGTCCCCCTCCCAGCCCTCTGTGGCGGCTCCGAGCGCCCGGCCCTGCCCTGCCGAGATCTCCCAGCCTCCCGGTAGCTTTGGATTGGGGACCTCCACACTCTCCGCCGTGAAGAGTAATTGGAGTTTTCTTCGGGAATTTCCCCAAGCTCCTTCTCCTTGTTCATCTGCTCTTGATTAAAAGGCCATAAAGAATTGATTTTCCAAAGACTTAATAACCAGGCGCGGCGGACACGTGTGTAATTCAATGACAGCTCCAGATCCATCTTTCACGGCGACCGTGGTCCCAGGGCTGCTGCGTCAGTGACAGGGGAAGACAAACGAGCCCTTTTAGCTCTCTGCTAATTGCTCGCAGGGCCGGCCTCCCGGCTTCCTCCCCGGCCCGCCCAGCCTAGGCCTGCCGCGGAGCATCCGGGGCTCCGAAGTCAGGAGAGGAACCAGGAGGATTCAGAGCTGGTTCCCAGGAACTGGGGTGGGGAGCAGGTTGCATCTTCAAGATTCAGGGGAGTGTCCACTCAGTTAAAGCACTTCCTGAAGATCCCGAATTAGCCAGGATGTCTTAGTGGCAAATGACAGAAACCCAACTCGAAACAGCTCAAACAGTGATGGGAGTATATTGACTTATGCAGATAAAAGGAGGTGGATCTAAGCTGCAGGCTCCAGGTAAGCCAGACCCAGGTACTGGCGCAGTCTTTGGGACTCTACTTGCCTCCACTGACAGCTTCTCTTGGCTGACTTCATTCCCAGGAAGGTCTGGCCCTGCTTGCTGGGGAGACTGCAGTTCCCGGCACGGCCTCCAGCCAGGCAGCCCCACCACAGAGAAAGCTTCTCTTTCTACTGCTGCCTCCAAAGAAGTTTGCGTGGTGTGGCTTGGTGTGGTGTGGCATGGCATGGCGTGGCTTGGCGTGGTATGGCTTGGTGTGTGGTGTGGCGTGGCTTGGTGTGTGGTGTGGCGTGGCATGGCGTGGCATGGCATGGTATGGCTTGGTGTGTGGTGTGGCATGGCTTGGTGTGTGGTGTGGCGTGGCATGGCATGGCTTGGCGTGGTGTGGCTTGGTGTGTGGCATGGCGTGGCTTGGTGTGTGGTGTGGCATGGCATAGCATGGCGTGGCGTGGTGTGGCTTGGGGTGTGGCATGGCATGGCTTGGTGTGTGGTGTGGCGTGGCATGGCATGGCGTGGCGTGGTGTGGCTTGGGGTGTGGCATGGCATGGCTTGGTGTGTGGTATGGCGTGGCATGGCATGGCTTGGCGTGGTGTGGCTTGGTGTGTGGCGTGGCGTGGCTTGGTGTGTGGTGTGGCATGGCTTGGCGTGGCATGGCTTGGCATGGCATGGCGTGGCGTGGCATGGCGTGGCATGGCATGGCATGGTGTGGCATGGCATGGCGTGGCTTGGCATGGTTTGGGTGCCCATCCCCACCACATTCAATACTTACAACTTCTACGCACTGCCAGGGTCCTTAGGCATGATATGAATAGGACAAGCCACCGTGGTTCACGAAGCTCCTGGCCTTGCCAGAAAGACCTGGCAGTGAGGTGACATCAGGAGTCACCCGTGTGCAGCGCGGGTCCCTGCGAGAGGCTGAGGGACTAATCCCAGGGCTCAACATTTGCGACCAAATTAAATTTTTCTTTTACCTGCAGCGTCCTCCAAGCTCCAGCCCAAGTATCCTTCGCCCGCAGAGGGGCCAAGCGCCCGAGCCCTGCGGTCGGGCAGGTCTGCCCGGGAAGCCTGGCTCTGCCAGACAGGAGCTCTGGGAACTCAGAGAGCCAATGGCTTTCTCTGCGTCTCTGCAGAGCGGGGACTGTGACAATGTTCACCTGAGACGATGCACGTGAGCTCATTTCAGCACCAACACGCGGCAAGAGCTGAATAAACAGCGTCTTCTGCCGTTTCTGGTCCCTGGTGGCTGCTGAACCGGAGTTACGGGGCTTGGCGTTACGGAGCTGGCTCCAGAGTGGTGTGACCAGCACAGACAAAGGCCGCCGTGGGGGCAGGATTCCACCAACAGCAGCCGTCACCCCGGGCAAAGGGAGTCTGGCGTCACTCCGTGATCGCGTCTAGAAGTCTCAGTGCCAGGCAGAGCCCAGCCGAACACGGAACTGGAGGGGCCTGAAATGGGCCCGGAAACCAAGTCCCGGCACCAAAACTCAGAGTCCGGAACCAAGGCAGGGGGGCGGGGGGCGTGTCTAGGGCGGGGGTGTCCCTCGGGGGAGAGTGGCAGGGACAAGAGTGGCCTTCCCAGGGATGGGAGGTGC
>CM052449.1:31492926-31581815 GCA_028533085.1 Varecia variegata | reverse complement strand
ACATGCCTGTGTATATAACTATATCTGCATATATTATATATTATATAAAATATATATAAGAAGTCTCTTTAAGAATCCTGGAATCAAGGCCAGCACACAAAATCAGTAGATTTTCTGGAATTCAGCAATAAACCATTAGAAAATGTCATTTTTAAAAAAGTAACACTCATAGTAGCAATAAAAACTAGAAATAAATACAACACACCTATTTAATGTATTTATGAAAAATATTACAAAGAATATAAAAATACCAAAATAAATGAAAATATATACTATGTTCATTGATGAGAAGACTCATTATTATAAAGATGTCAAATTTTCCTCTATTAAACTATAGAATCAAAAGTATTCCTATTAAGATTTTAACACTTTTTAAATGGAGCTTGGCCACCTGATCCTACAGCTCACGCAGGCAGGGGGAGGGGCAGACTAGCCGATTTTAGACGAGTGTGAGGGGTGGTCAGGTAGGAAGATCTGTCGTAGAACCAGCGTCATCCAAACGATATGTTGTACAGGAAGACAAGCAGATCGGTGGACACGGAGCAAGCACTGAAACATGTACACGTATGTACGTTTGTGTATGTGCACATCCATATAAAATATAGAGATGTTAATATGTATTTCTGTGTATATATATAAAAATTTATTTTTATATAGAGATATATAGCTATATATACAGTATATATTCCTATGTTTCATTATTTATAAAAAAGCATTCTAAAATTTATAAAATTATAAATGTGAAAATACAAAAAGATTTAGAGAATTTCATTTTCTTCCCCAGATTTAGAGAAGTATAACTGGTAGATAAATGTGTACATATTTAAGGTGTACAACATGATGCCTTGATGTACATATATATTGTGAAATGATTATCATCATCAAGTTAGTCAACACACTCGTCACCTCACACGTCACCTTCATTGTGGTAAGACTAAGATCTATTCCCGTAGCAAATTTCATGTCCCCAATACAGTATTATTAACTATGTCACCATGCTCTTCATTCGATGCCTAAAAGTTACTCATCTTACAACTGAGAGTTTGCATGCTTTCACCAACATCCACCCGATTTTCCCACCCCACAGCGTCCACAATCACCATTCCGCTCTATTCCTGAGTTCCACTTTTATAGATCCACACATAAACGAGATCATATCGTATTTGTCTTTTTCTGTCTGACTTATTTCACTTAGCAAAATTCCCTCAAGTTTTCCATTTTGTATATATATATACACACCACATTTTCTTTATCATTGATCATTTTATCAGACACTTAAGATTGTTTCCATTTGTTGGCTATTATGAAACTGCTACAATGAACACAGCAGTCCAGATATCTCTCCGACATACTGATTTCATTTCCTTCTACTATATGCCCAGCAGTGAGATTGCTGAATCAGAGGGCAGTTCTGTTTTTAACTTTTTGAGGAAACTCAATACTATTTTCCATAATGGCTGTACCAGTTTACCTTCCCACCAACAACGCACGGGGTTCTCTTTTCTCCACATTCTCTCCAACACTCGTTATCTCTTGTATTTTGGATACAGCTATCCCAACAGGCGTGAGGTGAAACGTGATTGCGGTTTGGATTTGCATTCATCTGATGACTAGGGACGCTGAGCACATTTCGTATACCTGTTGGCCATTTGCATGTTTCTTTGAGAAAGTCTATTCAGGTCCTTTGCCCAACACAAGTAGGGTTATTTTGTATTTTTGCTATTGAGTTGTATGAGTTCTTTATATAGTTTACACATTAACCCTTTATCAGATATGTGATTGATAACTATTTTATCCTGTTCCAGAGGTTTCCTTTTCATCTTGTTGATTGCTTCCTTTGCTGTGCAGAAACTTTTAGTTCAATGTAGTCCCACTTCTTTATTTTTGCTTTTGCTGACTGTGGTTTCATTGTCATATCCGAATTTTTTAAAGATAATATCAAGAACACTCACCATCAAAAAGAATAAAATGATAAATGTGATTGCATTAAAATTTTAAAACTTCAGTGTGCTCAAGATATTCTCAACAAAGTTAAAAGATAAGTTGTAATCTGGGATTACGTATCCCAACACATATAATCAACACAGTATTAGTATCAAGACTTACATGAAGAGCTCCTACAAGGTAATCAGAAACAAATAGTTTAATGGTCACATTCACAAGAAATAAAACTCTAATGAACCAAAGGCATATGAAATGCTGCTTACTTCTGCTAATATTCAGAAAAATGCAAATCAAAACAATGAGATGCAATTCTATATCAGAGCATATCACCAGATTGGCTAAAATTGTTTAATCTGGCAATATCAAGTGGTGGTTATAGTCGAGGGAAATGAAAACATTCACAAGTTGTTGGTGGAAATTAAAATTGATATAACCACTTTCAAAAACAGCTTGGCAACATCAAATAAGGGTGGAAGTGCAGGCACCCTGTTACGCTCTGCAGTGGCACCTCTGGGTGCCAAAGAGGAATATGGCCTACGGGTCAGGAAGGCCGCTCCAGGTGGGTTCTTGCTGCAGCGTAAAGCCACCAACAGGAGAACGGACGACGATTGCAGTATATTCACGCGATAAAACATAACCCCACTAGTGAAATGAGTGAACTGAGTTATCTCAACAGGGATAAATCTCAAAAGCATAATGTTGCATAAAAAAAATAAAATTGCAAGTGTGCATGTATCGTATGACACCATTTTCTTAATATGTGGATCACACGTGATAATTACATGCATTGTTCAGGGATACATACATACGAGGCAAAAGTGTAGAAATCTGACAAGGAAGGACACACTCCCCTCCAAGGAGGGCCCCGGGCAGGGGGTGGCAGGAAAAAGGCTTTAGCTCTGTCACCATTTTCCTCAAGAAAGAAGAACGAGGATAAAAGCAGAGAGGAAGGGAGGGGAGGAGATAAAAATATGGATGGTGACGAAACAGGGATCATTGCTGTATTTTCCCATATGTTGCTAACTTTGTTTGAATTATTTTATAACAATGATAAGAAAAAGAAGGAAGGGATGAGGTGCAGAGGAAAAGATTAGGTAGAAATTCACCAAAATGTTTGGAGCAACTATCTCAGGGTGGGATATTTGGAAGGATTTTATCCCGTTATTTACATTTTTTCATATTTTCTAAACTATCCCCAAGAAGCACGCATGACTTTTACAAGCTGCACGAAAACAATAAACGCTCTCTTGAAAAGCACCTTGCTAAGCTGCCGTGATTTAAAAGCCTGGACTGCGGAAGAGTCCGGGCCAGCTCCCGGGGCGACTGGTCCAAGGCGGGTTTCTGGGGGAGCTGATAACTGAACAAGCTGATCTGCAGTCGGCGTCAGCGCCGCCACCCCAGGCCTCAGGAGGCGCGGGCTGGATGGCTCCATCCCTCTGCCAGCACCCCCAGGACAAGGGCTGCAACAGGAGATAAAAGCCAGCCTCGTTGTTCTCTCTGAAAACCTTTGGAAATGGAGGTGACTGTCCCTCCCCATAGCCAGATTATCACAGGCCCCCGACGGGCTTGAAGATGTGGACGGGTGTCC
Organism: Varecia variegata; assembly: GCA_028533085.1. Taxonomy (NCBI): domain Eukaryota; kingdom Metazoa; phylum Chordata; class Mammalia; order Primates; family Lemuridae; genus Varecia; species Varecia variegata. Next base: position 31,578,283 of record CM052449.1, on the reverse strand, counting down.
CCTAAAACACGCAGCGCGTGGCGAGAGCCCACATGCCTCACGTGGGCTCCCTGCTCAGCCACTTACGAGCTCATCCCAGTGGCTTTTACACAACTCCGGGGGGACTTCCCAGTCCTGTCTCCGTTGTGCAGTGGAAATGCTGGGACTCGAAGCAGTTAATTAACTTGGCAGAGCCGCCAGCTAATAAACGGGGAGAGTGCACACCCCAGGAGGCCAGCTGGTGCCCAGTGGTGGAATGGCAGGCACCAGAATCAGGCTAAGGAGGGAAATAATATTGCACAGGGGTAGAACAGTCCCTGAAGTGCTCAACCCTCCCAGAGAGCAGCCCCAAAGGTAGGGACGGGACAGGCCTGTTGGGAGAGCAGCCTCTCCACACCCGTCCCTACAGCCAGGCCTCCACCCCACGCAGCAGCCGGGTCCTTGGAAGGAGGAGAAGCTGCCACTGTCACTGTGCCCATCCCAACCTCCCACCTCCCACCGTAATCATCAGGCACGTAATGTTAATATATGAGAAGTTTAAATGCCTTGGAAAGGGCTAAATGAACGGGAATGAGAAAATCCCAGTGTTTTCGCCCCATCCGTCCTTCTGGTTGCTTTTAACTCTGTTTCCCGCACAAGATCTGTTGCCGTCAAGCTCCAGGCTAGTCATTTTTTATCACCATCAGGAAAAACACACAGTACTTAGAGCAGCAGGGGCCCTCTTAAGATCCAGGCAGGAGGCAACCCACGGGGCAGCTATTCCCCCAAACTGCAAAGGGCTCTGGGAGGCCCTGCAAGTTTCCGCGCACCAGCCAGAGCCCTGAGCTCCCAGGAGGGAGAGGAGGAGGAGGGGAGCCTTCTGCGTGGACCCCTGACTTCTGCCCAGGACCCCAGACCTGCCAGCCCCAAGCCTCAGCCCAGTTCCCATATATCCCATGGGGCAAGTTCTAGGAAAAGTGGAACTCCCGTTTGTATATGAAAGTGCCCCAATTCGTTAGCAGTGGTAACTAATTTTAAAAGGCTCTAAGTACTCTCTAAACCAAAAGAAACAAGTCTGCAGGTTCGATTTGGCCTCTGGGCTGCCCTTTGATCCACGGGGGCTCCTGGCAGGTGCGAGTTATATGATGAAACAGCCACGACCGTCCCTTGTCACACCCCCCTACACGCCAGACAGTCTGTGCTCCAGCCTCTGGCGTGACCACGCTGCGAGGTAGGGTCACGGGCACCGAATGTCAGCGACGCTGTGGAGGGCGGGTCCGTGAACTCGGGCAGCAGCCCACCCCCGGCCTCCCGCCCCTCTGCCGCTGGGCCTCCTGGGCACAGACGCTGAAGTCGTCCAACTGGGGAGCCGGGCGAGGCGGGGACGGACCACCCAGGAGTGGGGGGGAGGCAACCCTTGGCCAACAGGGAACAGGCCCCAGTTGATAAGTGCCCAACCTGCCACCCTTGCAGGGACGATTCCGAGGGGCACTGGGCACGCTGTGTCAGAGGGTCCCAGCAAAGGCGAGCCCCTGTTGCCCTTGGCGGCAGCCAGGTCGGCAACCCACTCTGCTCGATTTTTCTCCTCCCCGTCTCACCCCTCCCTCACCCCATCACCTCCCAAATACGCTGCCTGCACCCATGTTCTCTAGTCCAGCCTCTGCCTCCAGAGGAATCCAGATTAAGACAGATACTTTGCAGATAAGGACACTGAAGCTCAGAGAGGTTGAGTAACTTGCCCAAGGCCACTCAGCTGATAAAGGACAGACTGGGATTGAATAAGGACTGACCGGCTCTCACGTCCTGCTCTTAACAGCTGCCCCACTGCCTTCTTACAGAAAACTAATCGGCTCCTCCAAGCCTATGGCCAGTTCTTGCCCTCTGCATCTGTCCAGGAGAATGTGGCACCCCAAGAGTGACAGCCCTGGAACCGAGCAGAGCGGGTCAAATGCATGCCCCCACCCCCACAGCCATGTGCCCCAGACCCCCCTGGGCTGCCCTTCTCCCCCCTAGGAAGGGTCAGGAGAGCTGGAGGAGCTTGGAGCTCCCCTGGGGGCCAGCAAGACCCGGTCAAGCTTGGAATGTCAGGGCTGAACCAGGCCTGAGGGCAGAATGTGCTGGAATGTCAGGGCTGAACCAGGCCTGAGGGCCGAGCATGCCAGCCCTTCACTCAACACAGGGAGAACTGGGAAGGACCACCCCTCCCGAGACCCCACTGGGCCCGTGATGACAGAGGCGCATGAGATGAGTGAGTTCCCAGGGACCCAGTGCATGAGGCACCATCTCACGTGGGAGGGCGGAAACCAGACCCAGCCACCTCCTGATCTATCAGGAACATGCAGGAGGAAGCGGCTGAGTTGGAAAGAGAGGGTCCCAGTATGAGGAAGGAGGGTGTAAGGCTTCCCTCTCCAGCAGTTCACTCAGAACTACGTCTCAAGGATGCATAATGAACAGCTGGGAGCTGAGCAGAGTTACCGGGAGAAAACGGTCCTTGCAGAGTTGTTTGGGGACCCTTGATTTAAGCGTGCCCCGAATTGGACCCTGTGATCTCCCTTTTAAGCAAGCGCCAAGGCCACACGTGGGTCCCAGGAGGCCGAGGCACCCGCCTGTGCCCAGAATCCGGACACCCCTGCCTCCCGCAGACCCCCCATTTCACTGCACGAATTATTTCCCTGAAAGCTGCTAAAAAGGATTTGGGCTGTAGTTAGAGGACTGCCCCTCAGGATCACATTGGCAGATGTAATCACATAATCGTTCAGGGCTAACTGGCACAGAGGGACGACAGCTTCCCCAGGAGAGGAGGCGGGGGTGCCAGGTGCCTCCTGGGGAGCTAGGGGTTCTGAGACCCCTTTCTCGTGCCCGCTGAGCCCAGAGGTAGCTGAGGATGACTCTGAAGATCTCAGCTCCTCCCTGGACCCGTCCGGGGTGTTCTTCCTCCACAGCCTTCAGGGTGCCATGGAAACCGCCCGAGGTGACCCAAGCTAGACACCTGGGCCGGCTCCTGTTAAACACACCAGGAGAGAGACAGTGGGTTTGGGATCCACCAGCTCCTCCTTCCCTGTTTCACAGAAATCCCGTCTGCAGCCAGCACAGTGCGCCAGCCGCGTTGGCAAAGCTCGTGGAATCTGGTGTCTCAGCGCGCAACAGCGGAGCCTGCCAAGCACTGTCTAGCTGCAGGTACCGATGTGACCGTCTCACTTCTGAGGTCAACATAGCGACACACGCTGGGCTTCCCACGACGCCCATATCAGTTCATTCTACCCAGCAGAGATGATCTGTTCAAGGTGCTCCACTTCCCAGAACTCTGTAAGATCTTCCGTACATCTGTATGCACAACCGAGAAAAAATGTCTTTTGTTGGTCTAAGTGTCCTAAATCTTGGTCCAAAAAAAAAAGAAAAGTGGTAGCTGTGTGAGTAGACCACAACTTTTGGAAGCCGTGACAATAAATCGCATTAATTTGAACCCCATTAATCTGGAGTATGCGCTAATCCCATAGGCCTGGAAGGAAGCTTAGCTTTGAAGGCAGAGTTTGCTTTCTAAGCAAAGACAGATACAAACAAGCCAACGTGTAACCTACTTAGAAGCAGACGCTGCAGAACAAGCCAGCCAGACTGTGAGTCCTGACCCCAGTTCACCCCCCACCTTAGACGTCAGCACCGATTCCAGCAACCACAGCACTTCCTCCAGCACTGGTGCTGGAGGGGGCGTGCTCCTGGGGGTCCACGGGTCCTGCAGCCACCTTGGGGAACTGAGGCCCAAGAGGGGAAAGAACCCGCCCAGAGTTGCACACCCAGCTGTCCAGCCTGCTGACTGGAGCTGCAGCCTTGCCTGCCACAGACGGGGGTTCTAGTCCCAGCTCAGCCTCTTACTGGGAGACTGCACGAGTCACTGAGTCACTTGAGCACAGGGAGTGTCCTGTGCCCATCCCTGTAACGCAGATGAAGGCGGGAGCCCCCCACCTGCTGAAGTCCAGGCAGGACCGGCCCAGCCTCCAGCCTGTGCTCTGCAAGACCGACGCCCTCCCCGAGTTCTCTGCAGCGTCGTGATCATCTCTGCCCCAGGACTCTGCTTCCTGCAGGCGGCCTCTGCTCCCCACTGCACAAGCTCAGATGGGACACCCAGCCCAGCGCTCAGCATGTGCACGCACCTTGCTGAGTGCAGTGGGTTCGCCGCGCGCAGGGAGTTGCCCCAGGTCAGGTCGCCCAGGAACCAGTCTGGCCTGGGCACCCCCGTCCGCCACGGGGAGGAGGTGGGGATGGCGCTCGGAAGCTCTCGTTGCACAAGCACCCCTGCTCCCGGGACACCCTGGCCCAACGGCAGGTGCCGCTCACCCAGCTTCCTGCCCTCTTTCCTCCCATCCTCTGCCCCTTTCCTCTTTTCTCTTCCTCCCTCCCTGGAACAACAACAAAACTCATCTTCTTCCGCAGAACACTGATCATTCTTTCCTTCCTCTGTTGCCTGAGCTCTGCCGACACCCTGCGCACCTGGCGCCCACCGTCCCGGTGTGCGGTTTCAGCCCTGGAGTCTGGCCTCCCGGGACAGCCCTCGGCAAAGCTGGGCAGTCGCCACCCTCCGAACTGCCCCCGCAGCCACCGTGACGGCAGGGCTCCCCCCAGATGCACAGTAAGTGGGAACAGGCTCAGAGGCCTAATCATCCTCCTTTCCAATCACGAATGCGTGTTAAATTGCATCAAATGCTGCTTCAGCCTCGATTAAGACAGTCACGTGGTTTAATCTACCAATGGAGCAAATTACAGTAGTACGTTTTCTAATGTGGAATCGTCCTCTGTGGCTGGAATTCGAACACACTGTATGTTTCCTACGATCTCATGCTCGGTCTGATACACTAATGTCTTCTCCGTAACATGTGCTCCTACATGAGTTTCATTCATGGTTTTGTTTTGCTGCCCTGGTCCTACGCCGGAGCCTCGAGCAGGCTGGCCTTGTGGAACGAGTGTGGGCTGTTTCCACCTTCCTCACGCCTGTTTGCTTTCTGCCCAGCCTGGGCACGCGGGTGAGGCACAAGGAAGAAAGGGCTCAAAGACATGATGCGGGACACCAGCTTTGTATTCAAACAGCGCAACATGTGCAAGAGAAATTTATTCAGAATGACAAGCGTCAGAAATATGACGGTTAAATAAAGAGAGCAACTCTTCCCGCACTCGGAGGAAAAAGGAGCATTTTCGGGGAAGGGAGGACTCATGGAATCGCGCTGGATTCAGGCTCTTCCTCAGCAGGTTTCAATCCACAGGGCCGGGGAGCGGCGTCCACAGGCTGCAGGGAAAATATGCAATGTATGGAAATGTTAGGATGGTTCAGTCTGTCATTCGAGCAAGGAGGCAACAGGCGAACGTTCTCCAAGAGCGTGAAAGAACTCAGGGAATTTTGCAGCCGTGAATATGTCTTTCGAATCTTACTGACAGTTGAATCCAGGCGAAGTGTGTCAGAAGCCAGGAAAACTGGAGAAGCGGTGGTAGTGGATGGGGGAGGGAGGGGGAGGGGGGAGGGAGGAGGCCGGGAGGGGAGAGGCCCCAGTGCACAGCAGGTGCAAAGGTAGTTTCAGAGGGAAAACAATGTTTCCAGTTGTCCTTAAAATATAAAATTCAAGAGACAGACATTTTCTAGCAGGAAGAACTCAGGCAACACAATACCCTAATGTTTGGAAAGAAAAAAACGATTTCACACTAAAATAGAGCATCAACATGGGAAAAAAAGGAACCTCAAAATGGAAAAGGCATGAAAAAAATAACAAGAACTGAATACAGTAACATATAGAATCAAAAGAAACCTTGTAGAAGAGAATCCAAATGTTATAAACACAGACTAGGTAAAAAATAAACTAGTGCACAAAAATTGGGAGAGAACCTTCAGGAAGAAAAAATATCCCTGCTAATTTCCTCATGTCTCACAGTGAAGGGCGTGAGCTTGAGTGGAAACATCCTTAAAATAAAATGACTCCAGCTCCTTGCTTTTCATAATCTTCTTTTCCCTTGATCTTAGGGGCTCTTCTAAAAGTGATGGTTTTTGAGGCGCTGACGTTCAGCCGTTGTTTCAGTTTCACTTCAGCCTTCTCGTTGTTGCTGTTAAATTCAAGCAAAATTCAAAAATCTCACTTTAAAGGGGAATGTGTGAAAGTATCCATTTTATCAAACTGCTTCTATCTATGTATCTGCATATATTCCTAGAAAATTTTGGTTTGGTGGATTGACCACCACCAAATTTTAACAACTTTTTCTGGATGGCAAGATGTTGAATTGCGTGTAAATATTTTTTTTTTTTTTGCTTCTTTCACTTGAATTGTCTATGATATGCATTGTTTTTATAAAATCAATAAAGTCATTACTCTGAAGGAGAGAGAGAGGGAGGGAGGAAGGGGGAGGGAGGAAAGGAAGAAAAACCATCAAAGCTCTTACCCCTTTGGTCAGATCCTCCCATGAGCCCTCACGGCGGTCAAGCCCCGAGGTCAGCAGGCCACCGTCCCAGACACCCGCGAGCCACGCAGCAGGGTGGGGACGGCCCCAGCCCGGTGCCGCTGACTGGTCAAGGCTCCTTAGGAGGTGGGGGATTCTTGGCAGAACTGGCCTCGTGTCAGGTGATGACTCTGCTCTGAAGAGGGCTCATCTTTCCTCTCCCCTTTCTCCACTCGCTGCAGAAATAAATGCAGAACCGGCAGGGGCCCGTGGCCTTCCCTGAGGCCAGCGTGGCCAGAGCCCTGGGCTGGGAGTCAGAAGACCACGTTCTCCGTGGCCCTGCTGGGTGGCCTTGGGCAAGTCTCTCCTGGTCTCTGGGCCTCAGTTTCCCCTATGTATGATGGGAGGTCCTCCAAGGGGCCTGCCAGCTCTGAGGTTCTGGGGTGTGGCGAGCTCTCGGTAGCAATGGCAATAAACGACACCCAGCAGTGGGACTGTTGGGTGGAATGGTGGGTTTACTTTAGTCCTTTGAGGAATCTCCACACTGTTTTCCACAGAGGTTGTACTGGTTTGCAGTCCCACCAACGGTGTATGAGTGTTCCTTTCTCTCTGCGTCCACACCAGGATCTGTTGTCTTTTGACTTTTTAATATTAATAATGGCCATTCTGACAAGGGTAAGGCAATATCTCACTGCAGTTTTAATTTTCATTTCCCTGATAATTAGTGATAGTGAGCATTTCTTCATGCTTGTTGGCCATTTGTCTATTTTCTTTGGAAAAACTTCTGTTCATGTCTTTTGCCCATTTTTAATGGGATTTTTTGGTTTTTTTCTTGCTGATTTGTTTGAGTTCTTTGTAGATTCTGATCATTAGCCCTTTATAGGATGTATAGTCTGCGAGTATTTTCTCCCATTTTGTAGGTTGTTATTTACTCTGTTGATTATTTCCTTTGCTATGCAGAAGCTTTTTAATTTAATTGGGTCCCATTTATTTATTATTGCTGTTGTTGTATTTGCCTTTGGGGCCACCTGCACTCAAATGTTTATCACAGAACAATTCACAATCGCAAAGATGTGGAGTCAACGTAAGTGCCCATCGATTCATCAGATTAAGAAAATGTCTTATAGGCCGGGCACGGTGGCTCACGCCTGTAATCCTAGCACTTGGGAGGCCCAGGCGGGCGGATTGTCTGAGCTCAGGAGTTCGAGACCAGCCTGAGCAAGAGCAAGACCCTGTCTCTACTAAAAAATAGAAAGAAATTATCTGGCCAACTAAAAATATATATAGAAAAAATTAGCCAGGCATGGTGGCGCATGCCTGTAGTCCCAGCTACTTGGAGGCTGAGGCAGTTGGATTGCTTGAGCCCAGGAGTTTGAGGTTGCTGTGAGCTAGGCTGACGCCACGGCACTCACTCTAGCCCGGGCAACAGAGTGAGACTCTGTCTCAAAAAAAAAAAAAGAAAATGTCTTATATATATGTGTGTGTGTATACACATGCGCGCGAGCACACACACACACACAGCGTGGAGTACTACAGCCACAGAAAGGAATGAAATAATGTGTTTTGCAGCAACTTGGACAGAACTGGGGACCATTATCCTACATGAAGTATCTCAGCAATGGAAAAACAAACACCACATGTTCTCTCTAATAATTGGGAGCTAATCGATGGGCACTGAGGGGTGTAAAGGTCTCCGGAAGTCAAGAAGGGAGTAAAAACCTACCTATCAGGTACAACGACACTATTCAGATGACTGGCACATTAAAAGCCCCAATTTGAATATTATAAAAGGTATCCATGTAACAAAAACATATGTACCCCCTTAATATCTTGCAACAAACGAGCAATGCCAAAGTTGAAACGGGCACATGGCACCAGGCTCGGTGTTGGAGGCTTCCCGCCCGCGGTTGATTTCCGCAGTGCACTCGCCGCGCCAGGTCCCCACTGCTGCTAATCTGCACATGAGACGAGCTCGGGTGGGTTCAGGGACTCGCCCAGGGGCACCCAGCCAGTCAGAGCCAGGTTTGCTCTCAACCACAACGCCCTCAACCGTCTTCCCCTGCAACACCCCCAGCCCTGAGCTGAGAGTGAGTGCAGTGAGTTAGACGGGCATGAGGTTCCCAAGGGCCTCAGAAAACGTAGTGGGGCGAGAAGGAGGGGAACCAGCCTGCACCTTGCCAGCGAGCCTGCCGAACCCCCATGGGATTCCTGGCACACTCCCAGCCCCCCTAACTGCCCTGGGGGCCTATGTCTCCCCCACCAACTGCAAAAAGCTGAATGTGTCCCGACTCTGAGCACCCTCAGCCCAGACCCTGGCCCGGCCCAGTGTTCAGAACTGGACGAATAAGTGAGAGAGTGAATGAATGAAGCGTGTTCCATGTGCCTGGCAAGATGTTCTGGCGCTTCCAGGAACTTAGGCAGGCGAGGTCCCGGCTTGGGCTTGCGCGGTGCTCCGGCCCTGTAGCAGCGCAGCTCCCAACAGGGAGGGCAGAGGTCGCCTTGGCGGGGGCTGGGCATTCGGTGACAACAGGCTGCCCTGGGCAGCCCCCGCCAGTTAGATCTGGCTGACCTTCTAACTAGCACTAAATGTCCCCTGTCCAAGCTGATTCCCTCAAGTGTCTGTGCCACGTGGCATTTTCAGGTCTCCTGAGCAGAACTGACACAGGGAAGCACGGTGCCATCTGGGGAGGAAGAGCCCCTCCCCCTGAGTGCGTGCAGTGCCTGGGCTCAGCCTGGTCCCCAGTCGTCCCTTTCCGTAACGAGCTTTCCCACACGGTCCTCACGTGCAGCTGAGTGTCATGCACCATTTTGTTGGAACCTAGAACCCACTGCTATGGCCAGACCTGGGTGCGACACTGCAGGGGCTGAGGTCTTGGGGTCCTAAGCAAATAAGCCCCCTCCTCCCCAGCAACAGCCCTGGGGCTCGCTGAGGTCAGCACAGCAGGTCCTGGGGGGCCCCTTCTGCAGGACCATGGGATCCCCCTTGTTTTTCATCTTCATGACTCGAGGCCACTCAGGTGCTCAAGGTCAGTAAGTCCAGGCGGTTTCTATGCTGACTAAGTCTTCCCTTGGAAAGCAGGTAAGTTGTGCGTCCCGCCCACAACCCTCGCTCCCCATTTTCCGGTGGAGAAATGAACGCCCAGAAACGGGAAACATCTTGCCTGAGGTCCCAGAGCACCAGCCGCAGAGCCGCTCCCGCGGACTCCTGGCCCAGTGCTCTCCCCACCGTACCATGATGTGGAAACTGGTCAATCTTTTCCTCTCCTCCTGAGGTCACTAAAACACCACCAAATTGTCAAAAATATCAGGAGCACAAAGAGGCAAGATGATCACAGGCAAAAAGGAGCAATAATTTGACGATTCTCCAAAACTCTCCAAATGCTTGAAAAACAGTCCACGCTTTAAAACTGCTCCCAAGCCTAACATGCCACCAAACATGTTTGAAAGTCACAGATCTGGTATTCTGGTTTCTGGTATTTTCAGGAGCTCCGTGTCAATAGCTGATGTTAATATTGTGTGAGAGGCAGGCACCACGGAACAAATGCAAAATCAATGCCATCTGTCTCCAGGAAACTCCTCGAGATTCCAGACGCTGGAGAAGCCTGACGCCGGCAGATTCAGGAGCCGCAGCCCCCACGGAGGCAGAGAGGGATGGGAAGAGAAAAGACCTGTTTCTGGTCAAGAGAAATCCGCCTCTGATTGTTAAAAAAAAACAAAATCAGTGAGGTTTCTGAATGAGTCTTCCTCCTTTAAAACCCTCAGCCCAAACAGCAGTTTGTAACACAATCATCCCATGTGGCAGCAGAGAGGCATGTGGTCAGATAGCAGGGGGGACTTCCTGGGGAAGAGGTGTGGCGCCCAGCAGGAGGTCGGCCCCTTCTCCCAGGACCATCTCCTGTCCCTAGGCGGAGGCCTGGATGAGATCCCTCCGGCGGTGCCTGGGGGCCAGGGATTCCTGGAAGACCAGCGCAGTGGCCGTCTCTGGGAACTCGGGCAGTGGGGACTGTTAGGAAGGAAACGGAGATGTCACAGACTCACCAGGCACAGAGCAACGCGGGCCCAGGAAGCTCCAGGAGTCCAGGCCTCAGGCTGCCTGTGACCCCCGAGTCAGCCCTGTGACCCCCAAGTCAGCCCTGGGACCCCGAGTCAGCCCTGGAACCCCCGAGTCAGCCCTGGGACCCCCGAGTCAGCCCTGGGACCCCGAGTCAGCCCTGGGACCCCCGAGTCAGCCCTGGGACCCCGAGTCAGCACTGTGACCCCGAGTCAGCCCTGGGACCCCGAGTCAGCCCTGGGACCCCCGAGTCAGCCCTGTGACCCCCGAGTCAGCCCTGGGACCCCGAGTCAGCCCTGCAACCCCCGAGTCAGCCCTGTGACCCTGAGTCAGCCCTGGGACCCTGAGTCAGACCTGGGACCCTGAGTCAGCACTGTGACCCCGAGTCAGCCCTGTGACCCCGAGTCAGCCCGCAGAAGGCTCCGGGGAGCAGGCAGCAGAGCCCTGGGCGCCCCCCCACAGCTGTGGCCACTCCCGCCCTGCAGTTCCTGAGGATGTCAGAGCCTCTGGGACGTTGAGCATCCTTTGCTACCTGGCACCTGGCTACTTGTGTACATCTCGTTTCTATGGTAACGCGTTCCCCAGCCCTGACCAGGACATAAGGTCTGAGGAGAAGAAGTGTGTGCAGGGCCCCCACCCCATCCCCCTCCTCCATCCATCCGCCCAGACCAGGGTCCCCCCGCCCAGGCAGTGCTCACAGCTCTCCCCCATCCCCCCTCCTCGGGGGGGGGGGCCCACTGCCTTTGAAGGGGCTGTGACCACCTCTTTCATTCTCTCAGCAGCCCGGCTCCCCGAGGACCACCTTGGTCTCTGATTGGATTGGGGATTGCCTCAGTGCACGCTGGTGACGAGTGACATTCACCGAGTGGTTGAATTGGAGCAGATCTGCGGAAGGACAGGCCATGACTCCCGCAGTCGGTCATCAGGATTACAAGGAGCAAGGGGCCTCGACGGCTGGACAAAACTGTCTCAGTGTGGGTATGACAGTCGGGGCCCTTGGTGACAAGTGACAGACACAGCCCACGCCCGATCTGGCAGAGGGAGGAGCTGTGGGTTCAGAGGCTGTGGTGGCTGGGACCACCAGGACTCTCTCACCCCCACCGTGCCCAGGGCCAGCAGCAACCTTCCTGCAGACCTGTCTGCTCGTCAGGCCGGCGTAGCCACCGCTCCCAGCGACAAGTTCCCCACCTCCCTGGGGCAGGGCCTCCCTGGGTCCCAGACTGAGGATCCCTGCCGAGTTGCTGGCTTGGGTACACGCCCCTCACCCCTGGGGAACCCCACGGCCAGCGAGGGGAGACATCCCCTGAAGGGGAAGGAGGTACAGAAGAGACACAGACAGCCGCGGGCCAGGTGGAGGATGCAGGGAGCAGGGCGGTGACCTTGCCACACACCTAGAGGCCGTCCCCATCAGGGACTCCTTTCCCTGGCAAGAGCTGCCTGGTGGGGGCTGTGCAGGTTTTACTGTCTGAAGGGGATTTTCCTGGCTTCGTCCCAAACGTCAGAGAGGCTGGTGAGCGGTGGGGAGGGCATGGTGGGGCGGAGGTGCCCCCCCCAGAGGGACATGCCCTGACAGGAACCTCAGGCCTCGCCCTCAGGGAAACACGCAGCCGCCGGGCTGAGCGTTCGGGGGGGGGGGAGCCGGGCGGAAGCTGCAGGAATGTGCCTTTTGTGCCCTTCGAGTCACTGGGCACCGCCCAGCCCAGGCACCTGTGGCCCGTCACACAGCGGCAGTCAGATCCCCCGACCCCACCCCACAGGGCAACCTCCATCCTCTGCCTCCCTGACCACCCCAGCTCTGCGGGAGTGTCAGGAGCAGGGTGGGCGGTGAGGCGGGACATGGTGGTGAGCAGGTCACCGCGTGGGCACTTCCGGCCACTGTGCAGAATGCAGCATCTCAGAGCTGTCCCACCCCCAGGGGAGGGAGCTGGGGCATTTAGCCAACAACTCCCATTGTCACTGGCTGGAGACTGCCCCTGGGTTGGGGACTGTCACCCATCTTCATGGCTGGAGAGAGCCCTCAAGCAGAGTCACAGGTGCAAGGGTGTGCAGGGACCGTGGGTGACAAGGGGACAGGGGTCACAGCAACAGCACCCTGTGCAGCCACTTCCGGGGGGCCGAGACGGGCCCAGGAGACAGGACGTGCACGCGGCTCCCCAGCCAGGCTTAGTCCCCACAGAGCAGCCGGGGCCTCCCTCAAAAGTGACCCAGAGTCACCAAGCGTAGCTGGGTGCATCCCACGGGCTCCTGCCTGCTGTCCCACGGTGAGCACGGACGCTGCACGCCCAGGTTGGCTGCTCAGAGGTGACACTTGCCCCAGAACGGAACTCGTCCCCGGGGTCTGCGCACACGGCAGGGCGGGGCACGGACACGATCTGCCGCATTCCATCAAGTCAGATAATTCCCTCGTCTGCATCCTAACGTACTTTCTTCAAAGGATCACATTAAGGCAAAATGTTGGGAAATTTTTAAAAACAAAAGCTATTTTCCTCACTAGTATTATTTTTGATGAGCTAAGTGGTGTGAGTTTTTAAACTGCCATCGCGAGAGAAAGCGCACACGCACACAGAGAGATGGACAACTTTAATTTCCAACGACTGTGGCTGAGACTGATGCTACCGGCACTGCCATGGCTCCCGCGGTTGACACTCATTTGCCTAAAAGCCAAACCCCCGGCTTCTCCACTGAGGATAGAAAGGGGTCTTGTGCATCCCCTGCCCCTCCCTGGAAGGAAAACATCCTGTGCTCCCTTTGTCAGACCATGGGGTGCTCTGGGCCTTACTGGGAAATGGGGCTGTTTGGAGGGAGAGGTCGGCTCTGACCCGCCGCATCATGCCCCGAACAGAGTGACAGGAAGGCCCAGCCACTCCCGCAGAATGACTCTCCGCTGCCAAGAACACGCGACCCTCCAACACAGAACATTCCAATGGACGGCGGCCGGCACGCCACAGGCTCCTTCAAAAATAAGCCCCATTGTTCCCCAACCGCCTATTAACCGCTTGAAAAGACAGCTGTTCCTAACTTGGTCTTCTCCAATCGAGAGCTCTTCCTTTCCCTCCCCTTTAGGCCAGGATGAAATCAATCAAGCTACAAAATTTATCAAGCACCAGGCGCATTCCGGCCCGGAGCTCAGAGCCGACTCCACCATCTGACCCGAGCACCCAAAGCCCAGGTCCTCACCGAGCACACACCCTCCCTCCGGTTCCGATGACCTTCCGCACTCAGGCAGCACAGGGGCCACTAAGAGACCCTGGTGTCGGCCTGTCCCACCCCCTCCAGTAGCCGGGTCCTCCGCTCTGTCCCCCAGGGGCAGCTGTCCCACCAGATTGTAACTCTGTGCATGGCTGCCTTACACTCGGCCAGCGACGGGCAGCTCACCTCCTCTCAGAGTGGCCCCTCATGCCTGCATACCTGTGACTGCTGAACCCTCCCAAACCCACCCCACGTTCTGCTCTCTGGGGCCACGTGCAGCAGGTGGACCCCTCTCCCTATGACAACCTTTCACTACTGAAGCAGAGATGTCTGCCTGTCCCCGAGACTCCTCTCCAGTTTGGGTACCTGGGTGGCAGGATCTGCTGTGGACCCAACACCCAGACAGCAAAGCTGAGTCCAGTGACGTAGAGCTACGTGGATGCTCCTTCCTGGCAGGGCCCCCAGGTGTGTGTGTCCCTCAGCGGCCACCACACCCACTCCTGCAGCTGCAGACCCGCCACCCGGGCTCACTGTTCTTCCAGCACACGGTGCTCATGCACCCCAGGGCCTTTGCCCGGCTGTTCCCCCGCCTGGCTTGGCTTTCTCTGGTTTCCACCGAGCTGTTTCCCACCTGGTCATCCAGATCCCAGACCCCAGAGCACAGTCCCCGACCTCACTGCCAGCGTGCACTCACTCCCACCGCACATGTTACCGGTTTATTATCTGTGTCCTCTCTAGAACGTACGACCATGATTAAGCACAAGGGGGGAACCCAGTGAATGGTTGTTGTCTGAATTAAAAAAAAAAAAAGCCCAGGCAGAAGCAGCAGCAGCGGCAGCCAAGACGCCCAGAGAAGCCGTCGAGCCTGCTGGTTCCGGTTCTGAGCACAAGCTCCGGCGTGAGGACGACCCGATCAGCCGGCTGTGTGGCCGTGGCAAATCCGTGACCCTCCTGAGTCGTGCCTGCAAGCGAGGACAGCCACGGCGCCTGCCTCGCAGCCCCGCGTGCCAAGCGGTGTGGGCAGGCGTGTGCGGGGCGGGCCGTCCGCCTGTGGGCCACGGTTATTAGCAGGGACACGGGGCCACCGCACGGAGGGAGGGGAGCTGGGCCGGGTGGGACAGGTGACCTGGAACAGCCCGTGGAGGCTCCTGCCCTGGCCGGCACGGTGGGCGGAGCTGTGCAGCGTGGTGGGGCTGAGGACAGAAGAGCCAGGAACAGACACCACTGGGAGCCCGGCCTGGGCTCAGCCGTTTCCCGCCTGTCTCCTCCTTTGCAAGCACGGAAGGGCTTCGGGCCCACAGGGAGGGCAGCAAATACGCTGCCGTGTCCGTCCCCTGGGGACAAGGAGGCCGGTGGCTGGGGAGTGGGAGGCCTGGAGAAATGGCCCTCCATGGACCTCGGCCTCAGCCTCACAGGCCCTGGCCCCTGCAACTCCTGGGCCCAAGCCAAGGCTGTGCCACCAGCCCCGGGGCCCCGGACACAGCCGGGATTGTGCGGCCCATGGCAGGCAGCGAGCCACAGCTGAGGGGACAAGGCCCAGCTGTCCCTGGGGACAAGTGGGCAGCTTTCTTCCACATGAACAGGGGACCTGTGTCCTTCGGGGGAGAGAGAAGAGGAGGGAAGAGGCCAGGGGAGGCCCAGGCACCGCTGTGAACACCCCTTCTCAGGGTCCCCCGTGCCCTGGGGCGGGCCAGGTGGGGCCGGGAGGGGCGAGTCCGAGGCCTGGCCTCCGGCGCTGACCCCTGTGTGACCTGATGTGGCCCCAGGTTTCTCCACTGAAAAGGAGGGAGCTGGAGAATTTCCCCAAGTCCCAGCGGAGAAGCAGCTTCAAGGAAGGGTGCGGGCGCTTCCTCGAAAGG
Organism: Varecia variegata; assembly: GCA_028533085.1. NCBI lineage: Eukaryota > Metazoa > Chordata > Mammalia > Primates > Lemuridae > Varecia > Varecia variegata. The sequence continues at coordinate 31,562,815 of CM052449.1, read as the reverse complement.
CCAGTTCCCTAAAAGGAGGAGGAAGCAGGACCCAGGGCCCGGGAGGGGCCAGGCAGTGCGGACCCTCTGCTGGGAAGGCCACGGCAGGCCTGCAGAACAGCGTGTGGCACCCTCGGCCCCAGGAGGGCACCCAGAGGAGGCGCTGGAGGGGCTCAGCCTCCGCTCTGCCCCGCGGGAGCCCAGAGTCACAGGTGAGGGCCCTGGAACCGCCTCTGAAAACCGATGGGACGGAAAACAAGCTGAGAAGGGTCCCCGTGGGACGTCTCCTCTCCCCTGGGCCTTATCATTATTCACACACCTCATCCTTGGAACTAAGCCACCTGCTTCCACACCGGTCCCCACCGCACGGGTGCGGCCAGGGCAGGCCCCTCCCCTTGGGCTCCAGGACTGGACAGGGACAGGACCAGCTCCCCCGCTCCGGGCCCTCAGGGCACGTGGGTCCCACCCCCGGGAGGGCGGGTCCAGGCCGTCCCTGGCAGCGGGACTGATGGCAGGGCAGGGCGGGGGACCCGGCCCTCAGCGCATCAGGGAGGCCGCGAGAAACGGGGGCAGGGCCTCGTTTAAGCTGAGCCTTATTGAAAGTAGCAACGGCTGCTATTTAACGAGTGGTTCTTAATGGGGGCTAAAGACCTGGACACACAGTGCCAGGACTCCTTCGGCAGGAACTGGCAGAACCCAGCCGGAGCGTAAGATGGACAAAGGAAGGTCGTGACGGCCACGACACGGACCGGCACGTGGAGCAGCTCCCCCAGGCGTGGCCGTGTCAGGGACCCAGACAACGTGTAGGAGCCACCGCTCTGCATCTGCCCTGGCTGCTCCCCAGATGGCGCGAAGCCAGCCGGCCTCCCACAGTCTGCCTTGCTGGGGACCCAGGAGCCCTGCTTTCCCGAGGACACCAGCAGGCTCCGCGCCACCGCGCCCGCAGGTCCAGACAGGACCCCGCGCATCCCTGGACGCGTTCCTGAGGTCAGGGGCCAGGGGTCCCGATTGCCAAGGCTGGGGTCCTATTTCCATGTCTGAAGGGGGCAGTGGGCCAGCCACACGGGCCCGGTGAGAACCGGGAGGAGGGGTGCGTCCCCACAGGGAAAATCCTGCCACACCCTGGGACACGGGGGAGCCGGGAGAACGAGGGCCGAGCAAACCGTCCCCAGGCTTCTGTCCCCAGGGGCTGCTGTGTGTTGGTGTTGACTAAGATGCGTTGGACAGGTCACTCATGCTCCCAGAGAGCCACCTCTAGGACAGGCGGGGTCCCCCTCTCCAAGGACAGCACCTGTCCGGGGCCACCCCACAGAGCTGCTGACGCCCCCTGAGGGGTCCAGCCTCTGTGAGCAGAGCAGGCAAAGCCTCGGACACACTTTAGCAGTAGATAGACGTCGTTAGCTCCCGTTTTAATCTAACAAGCCCAATTTTATAAATAAGAGTGAATTTTCCCAGGCTACTATTTCTAATTATGCATTTACATCAATTCCCATTATGCGGTTGATGAAATCTTAATACCAAAGGCAATTTTCTGCTGACGGGTGGCGTGGAGAAGAGTTTCTTCACATTGCAAGTCAATATTTTTGGGAATAATTACCTGGTTGATCACCAGAGTCTGCACTGACTACCCGAGTGGCTGTGTCTACGCAACCCTATGTGAGAGGCTAAGCAGGGAAGGAAGCCCCAGGACAGAAGGTCACACTGTGCACTGGGGACCCTGCACTGCGCCCTTTGATTGTGTTACTAAACAACTCCAGAATTTAGCCTGTTCATCTGCAAGATGAGAAGGATAATAGTAACTCACTTATTAATTCAAGAAATAGTCATTACAGAGCTGCTCTCTGCCAGGTACACAGTAGGCACTCAATAAATGGCACGGACGAGGACGAGAACGAGGAGGACGCATGTGGACATCTTAACACTGGGTGTCCTGGCCGGTGACGCTGCCTGTCGGGGCTGAACGATGGCAGAGAGACGGGGTGGCTGTCTGCAGACAGCCGGAGCCCGAGGGAAAGGCCCGGAAGGATCTGCTGGTCGGCACAGGGAGGATTCCTCCAACATGCACGGAGCTTGTTCGGGGGGAGGCGCGGCTCTAGGGGACAGGGCTGTGGGAGAGGTGACAGGCAGGGTGGCACTGGGGGCTGAGGGGCCGTAGGGAAAAGCACAGGCTGCGGGACCTCCCAACCGTGTAATGAAACCACAGGCGGCAGCACTGGCCCCGGGTGTGGGAGAGAAGTTCCCTCCTCTGGGCTACATGGGGTTGGAGGAAACCGCCAGGTTTGTGGCAGACAGGGTTTTGCACAGGGCCAGGCTGGTGACGGAAACCATGCGCCTCATGTGGATGTTGTGAGGTTCCCTGGTGACACCCACAGAGACAAAGGACCACGTCGTCCAGAGCGAGAGGAGGGCCTGGCACCGAACTGCGGGGAACCCGACACTCGGGTTTGGCAAACACCAAAGCCGGCAGGTGCACAAGGAGATGAGCGGGCTGTGTCCCCTCCTCTTCTCTCTCCCCCGAAGGACACAGGCCACAGCGGCTGGAGGAGAAACAGAGACTGTGTCACAGAAGACCAGGGAATGCCCAGCCTGGCTGCCTGCGCTGGAAGGTCAGGATGGGGGTAGACGGTGCACCTTGAACTTGAGAACACGAGGCACTGAGGTAGCTCCGCTCAGGGGTGGGGCAGGTGGGAGCCAGGCTGGCGGGTGGGGAAAAAAACATGGGGGGACGCACTTGTCGAGGCATCTGGAGGGGAGGAGAGGCGGGTGGTGGCCTCTGTCGGCCTCTGCAGGAAGGTCGGGAATGAGACAAGCCCTCCGTCCTCCCCAGTCTGGGACACTCGGAGCAAGGGGCCAAGCGGGCAGCACAGGGACCTAAGGCCGAGCCTGGCTCGGGCCCCGGCTGCCTCTTCCCGCGTTGAGCTTGGTCTCCTCGTCTGTCAAAGCGAGAGGAGCTCCAGACACGGGGCTGGTGAGGGTGGAAGGAGAGCGGGGAGCCTGCCCCGCCCTGCTGCAGGCCCCCGCCCCCCGCAGAGCAGGCGCAGACACTCCCTGTGCCCGGCTCAGACGCCTGCCTCGCAGCCAGCACCTCCCTGGATGGTGTCTGGGCTTAATCGCTCCAGCGCCAAGCGCAGGTGAGAGGCTCCTTTGAACCCAGGGCTGGAAAAAAAGCCAGATTCAGAGACAACATCCTCACCCAAACTGGAAATAGATGGAAAACTCATGTGAGTCTGAAACATCCGCCTTGGACAGAGCACAGAAGTGTCCCACAGCTGGCACCAGGGTGTCCCCACCTGTCGATGCACAGATCTCAGATAAGGCCAGGAAGAGAGGGGCCAGGACACAGCCCACAGGGCCCTCTGGGCGGGCCCCCCCCCAAGGCATCCTGCCCCAGGGCGTAGCTGGGGTTGGGGAGAGGAGCGGCCATGCGGACCCCCGGGAGCCAAACCTGGCCTGCAGGCCCAGTTGGTGTATTTTGGCAGCAGAACCAACGTAAAAAATTAGATTCTGCATAAAACACACAAGACCTACATTCCACACAGCAACAACAGGCCAGAGCCGGCCCCAGCCCCCCAACTCCCCAGCATCTGACAGACCCGCCCCTCCGCCCTGTACCTGTCTGCCTGGCCCCGCAGACCTGCCACCCACGTGGGGGCCTCAGTCCTCCAGGAGAGGCCTCGGAGCCAGCCTCCTGGGCAGCAGCAGTGGGGACGGAGCCCTCTTGCCACGCGGCAGGTTGGCCCCTTTTCTGGGCCAGGGCAAGGCCTGGCAGGTCCCTCTGGCCACCCTGCGCCTGCCTGCATGGACGGGGAAGGGTCACTGCCCACCTCTACCCGAGAGCAGCCCAGCAGGTCAGGGACAGAAGCTGGGCCCAGACTCGAGGTCCCAGCAGGAAAACCTGCCCTTAGAAGGAGGGGGGAGGAGGGGAGAGGAAAGACAGGAGGGGAGGGGAAGGAGGGAGGAAAGAGGAAGAGGAGGGAGGGAGGGAGAGAAAGAAAGGGGAGGAGGGGGAGGAGACGGCCAATTTCAAGGGCAGAGTCCTCAGTTTCCTGTTCTCGGCCAAGGGAGAACCGGCCCCTGGGCTTGAACTGGCCTGACTGCCTTTGTGTGTGCACGCGGCAGCCTGCGCACATATGCACTGTGCACGCACACACGCCGTCTGCACGCACACACACACACACACACACACACACACGCCATCTGCACACACACACACACACACACACGACGTCTGCACGCGCGCACACACACACACACACACGCCGTCTGCACACACACACGCACATGCCGTCTGCACACACACACGATGTCTGCACGCGCACACACACACACACACACGCCATCTGCACACACACACACACACGACTGCACGTGCGCACACACACACACGTCGTCTGCACACACACACATGCCATCTGCACACACACACACACACACACGCCATCTGCACACACACACACACACGACATCTGCACGTGTGCACACACACACACATGCCATCTGCACACACACACACGTCTGCACGCACACACACACACGTGCCATCTGCACACACACACATGCCGTCTGCACACACACATGCCGTCTGCACACACACACACACACCATCTGCACACACACACACACACACACCGTCTGCACATACACACGCACACACCGTCTGCACACACACACACACACACACACGCCATCTGGGCATATGCACGTCATTACAAACACCTGTGCTGTCCGCTCACACCAGCTGTCACTCATCATCTACGCCAGCAAATACTACTTGTGCACACGCATGCACACATGCACAGAGGGCACCCCATCCACACACACCCCCCTGCCTACGCCCACCAGGCACCCCATCCACACAGCTGTACTGTCTGCACACGTGTGTGCACACACGCGTCGTCTCTGCACACACACTGCGTGTGCCCACTGCCTGTGTCCTGAGGGCACACCCTGGAACCCCAGTCCCAGGAAGAAAGGGTCGGGGTGGAAGGTCGGGTCCGTTTGGAGAACGCTGCCTGCACCGGGCTGACCGAGGGGACAGGCTGCTCGCCGGGAGAGAACACGGAGAGTGGCGTTGGCGACGCTCAAGGATGGGCCCAGGCGTGGCTCAGAGACAGGAGGCAGGTGTGACCCTCTGTCAACCCGCCAGGTGTCCAGCAGGTGCACTCTGCCTCTGTCTCACCCTAAGACACCCCCAGCCCTGTTACCCACCGCCCAGCCCTCCCTCCCCTCCCTCTGCCCGCCTGGCCAGGGAGGCTCTGGAAGCCGCGCGGCGTCTCGGCCCCTCCCGCCACAGGGCAGGCCGAGGGCGCCGCTGTGATCTCATGGGGCCACCTGCCGCAGCAAGGAAGAGAGCCCCGAGCCACCGGGGTCCTCCTCGTCTAGGTTTGGCTTCCAGGCTGTGCACACGGCAGGTGCCCCAGAGGCCTGCCACGCCGAGTTCCAGCGTCACCTCTCTACAGCGGCCTGGGACCAGCTCAACCCTCGACAGAAGTCCTTGCAGCCATTCTCCCCTCTCGCCCGGGGCCCCCAGTCCTGGAAGGAGCCAGACGCGTGCGGCCCCCCGATGAGCGCAGGCAGCGGGCCAGAGAGAGAACAGGGCACAGGCCAGTGCGGCCCGGCTCCCGGGCTCTCCCCAAGCAGAGAACCTTATTCAACAGCTTTTTGGGGGGAAGGGAAAAATGACATTTTGAAACATTACTGTGAAAAATTAAGTTAGGTCTGAAGCATCAAAGACGTTTTGCAAATAAAACCAGGGCCTTTTGTGGCTGGCGACGGCCGAGCGGAAACGCCAGGCACCCGCGGGAGCAGCTCTGCGTCTACCTAGTGCCGCTCGCAGCCCGAGCCGGGACGGGAGGGCCGCACGTGCGCAGGGCATAGGGCAGCGCCGCCCCGGCTCCCGGGCTCGCTGACCTTTCATCAACTTCGGACAGGAACACAAATCTACCTTCACTCCACGTCGGCCTTGATTGGATCCAAATCCCATCGGAAAACAGGGGGAAAGGCAATAAAACCTCCAGAATTGATATTAAGCCACTGACATTTCACAAGCCGAGCTGCGCTGGCAGCTGCCAGTCCACCGGCAGCAGGGACTCCGGGGGCGAGTCAGGCGTGAAGGTCGCTCGGTGCCAGGGAGCCGTCCCCAGCCTCAGCGTCAGCACTGAGGGGAGCAGGGCCCAGGTGGCCACGGCCGAGCTGCTCAGGCCGGGTGGGAGCCCCCACGTGGCCACCTTTCCCTCTGGCCCCTACCTGTGCATTTGCCCAGGTGCGCCCTCTCCAACTACGCAGGTGCACTGACCTCCAGGGCAGACGATGTCACGTCCTGAGCTCGTGACTGTCCTCTGACCCCAACACTGTACCTGCTGCAGCCGCAGTGGGGAGGGGCCACACAGAGGGTGAGACCAGGACGGACCAACCTGCCTTTGGAGACTGGCCTGGGCCCGAGAACTCACCTGGAGTTGTGCAGCTGCCTCAGCTTCTTGCCACCCACTGTGCACCTGCCACGTGCCTGCAAGGTGTCCAGGCAGGTAGGAGGATGATCTGGGCACAGCTGCTGCCCTCGGGGGGGCTCAGAGCAGGCGTCTTTGTCCTCTAGGTGCCCCCACCTGGGCAGAAGCGGGAGGTGGGCTGCAACAAGGCCAGGTCCCAGCCCCCTGTCCCCAAGCACCTGACCCTGACTTGGGCAGTGCGTCTCCCATGGCACCGACCCCAGACACGGACACACGTGTGCACGCCCAGCCAGCCCCAAGCTGCCTTTCAGGGACAGCACGAGGAGGCAGAAGCTCCGTCCACACTCAGGGAGGCCAGGGAGCCACCCCGGGGTGGCAAATCCTGCCACTGCCCTCCAGCCCACTCTATGCCAGTGCAGACACCCCTAAAACCTCAGCCTTCCCGCTGAGCCCAGATGTGGCCTCAGACGTGGCCTCAGACACTCCACATAGCGGCCGTGGTCACTGCCACCTGGTGAGTGAGCCTGTCTTGGCCCTCCGGAAATAAGAGCTCAAAGCCAGACACAGGGCTGCTCTCCGCGTAGGGACAGAAAACAGGGCAGCCAGGCATGGAGGGAGGAGGACACCCCAAGGAAGGCCTCCCGGAGGGAGAGAGTCCAGCTGGCCGGAGCCACCGGGAGAGCCAGGGACAGGCCCACATGACAGTGCCCACCACCTGGGGACCGGGCCATGAAAGGCGACAGAGGCAGCATCCTGACCCAGGCGTGGAGCCCATGGGGGGGCCGGCGGTACGGCTTCTGCTAGACCTGCAGGGGCCACTCAGTCCTTCAGGGGCCACTCAGCCCTTCAGGGCCAGCGCGAGGGCAGGGGGTGAGCCGCGAGTGCCCAGGAGCCTCCTAGGGGCACAGTGCCTCCCCTGGTCCCGGCCCCCGAGGCGGCTCTGGTCGGAAACTTCTAGGTGGTAGACCAGAAAGACGGAAAAGGACCCCAGAACTTTCGGGCTCTGGTCTGGAGCCATCCTTCAGCATGGCTGGCACTTCCTGAGCTGCTCCTGGGACCCAGAAACTCAGGGGACACAGGGCCACAATCGCTGACATGAGTCTGCCCGTGACAGTTTGCCAAGCTGCTTCCCGGTTCCTAGCTCGTTAGCCCACAGCAGCCCTGAGAGGCAGGATCCCACGGCCCTGCGACCGGAGGGCCGGGCTCTGCACGGCAGAGAAACAGCCAAGACCTGCCGTGGCCGCCTCTGCATACAGGCCTCAACTTCCCCTGACTGCCTCCCCCGCACTGCGCCCAGGCCCTGTGCTCACCCGGCTCCCGAATGCCACGTGGCCAGCCCTGCAGAAGGCTGGTGGGTCACGGGAGACCCAGGCTGACAGGACCGGACACCAGGAGGCCACCGCAGATGCCACTGGCCCCCAAAGCATCTCTGCCGGAACCACGAAACGGCGTCCTGGCAAAGGGCGACTTCTCCGTCTGGAGAAAGCGCGGGAGCCGGAGCCCTGACCCGGCCAGCCCCGGTCATGATCAGCCCGCGCTGCGCTCTCTGATCACCATGCTGGCCGTTAGGGTGAAGAGAGCGGTGTGGAATTAACAGTTTATCTCAGACGGATCGATCCGCTAAGATCCATCTGGCCCCAGCCTCTTAACTCTCCATAATGTCAGAGCAATTTTTGGTTAAGTACACAGTCTGTCCTCTACTAAATTAAGCTAATAGATCTAGTGGGAAATAAAACCCCGAGTGAATTGAGAATATTAAACATAAAAATCAAACTCCCCCTGGGTCTGTAAGATTTATTTTGGATAACGGTTAAATAACGAAACACACACAGAGGCTGTAGTAAGATCCATTCGGGTTCTGGTTCCCCCTTCCCTCCCCAGCACCCAGACACCGCCCTGAAGTGCCCTGTGCTGTGCCCGCACAAACCCAAGGCCAGCAAGGCCAGCGCTTTAAAACGCGGACCGCTGCGGTCAGCACCGCACCCGGCGCTAAGCCATGGGCTCTGGGAATCAATCCCCATCACCCTCCGCAGTCACCCGTTTCACAGATGAGAAAACTGAGGCTCTGAAAGGCCAGAGCAAGGCCAGTGTCTGAGCCAGGGTCCCCTGCCCTGCCCTGCCCGCTTTGCTTTTTACTCGATTGTGCGTCGAGACACACCGCCCGGGCCGTGAGGCAGGACCTTGTGCTAATGACGCGTGTCAGAGACGGTGTCTGGGTTCTCCCAGCCAGACGCGGAGGGCCGAGGAACCAGGAGGGCGGGCAGGGCCCTGCATGGGCTCCCCCGGAGGCCCTCACACTTGCACCGTGCTGGGCGCACAGCTGCCCCCAGGCCGCTTGGACAGCAGAGAAAGGGGGGCAGTGAGGACCTGGCACGTGGTCTGTCCTCGGAGTCGGCCCCAGTCAGGAGGGCTCCAGGCAAACACCTTGCTCCTGTCCCCAGCCCCGAGCCCCTCCCCTTACGGGACTGCAGTATCCCGGTCCCCCCTACCTGCCACCAGGCTCAGATGGCCCCCTCATCCCCAAGTCCCAAGTCTCAGCCTGCCCTGTCGCTCAACTCTACTGACGGTCTTACTGCCCCAGACTCCTCTCTGCGCCCCAACTGGGTCCCCAAGTCTCTTGCCTCCACACCCACGCACAGGCCACCACTCGCCCAGGACGCTGGCGCACCCCAGCCCCTCCCACCTGAGCCTGCTGGAATTCTCTGCACTCAGGGCCCAGTTCAGGACGCCGTCCCAGGCAGGAGCCACCTGCCATCTCCCCAAATGTCCCCTGCTAGAGCCAGGACCACTATGTGCTCGATCTGCCTCCCCGTCACGAGCCCCGGGACCAGGGCCATGTCCGGGTCAGCTCTGAGCCCCACTCTCCTTGTGGCCCATGTGCCTCACCCTGCCTGCTGGCCCCCTTATCCCTCTGTGCCTCGGTCGCTCGCCAGGCTCTTCCACCCGCTCCACCCACCGGCCCCTCCCGTGGCCTCTGCCTGCAGCACCCAGGTCTTTGCGGGGCCGACCCCTCCCCATCTGCCCTGAGCACCAGAGTCCCCACTGTGCGCACACGTGCTGGTGCGGGCCGTCCACCCATCGCAGGATGAATATCAAGTTAGTTTTTGTTTCCTCTTGGCGGAGTCTGTCTCTGCCCCTCCCGGCCCAGATGCAGACAGACTCCCCGCAGGTGGGAACCTGGCCCTCCTCTTCCTCACTGCAGCGTCCCCAGCACGGGGTGTCCCGCAAGGGGGCGCCCACAGCTACGTGCCTCGAGACTTGCTGGCTAAATGAATGTTTGAGGTGAAACAGGCTCTGCCCGAGTTTTGCTTCATTCCCTTTTCCAGAACACTCTCAAGCCCCATCAGTCCTGTCTCTGACAAGCAGACAGACCATCCCAGGCTCTGGGGACCCACAGTGACGACACTGACACGGCAGTGACAGGCCAGACCCTGGCGCCCGGCAGTCGCGAGTTCTCTCCCTGCCGCTGGCCAAGCCCAGGCGGGTCACGGGCCAGGCTGCTCCGCCCGACGCACACGGGCAGGGCAGGCCACCTCCCGAGGGCCTTGGAGGTGGCGCGGGCAGAAGGGCCCTGTCTTCTGCCCACGTCATGCCAGGGCCAGAGCCACGCAGCCCACCTGCTGGAAACTGGTGGTCCAGGCTGGCGAGGAGATGGGTGGGAGGAGGCAAGAGGAGCCCAAACTCGAGCCATTCACGTCCCTCCCCTCTGGCTGGGGCTCTCGGTCACCCCATCCCCCTCCAGCGGCCCCAGCAGCCCCACCAAGCACACACAGGGCCGGGCCCTGCCGCTCCTGACCTGACCTATGCCCTTGCAGGGGACTCTTCCTGGGGCTGGACTTCCGGCCTTCATCCCCTGACGCTGACGGCCGGTGAATGACGAAACTGGACAAAAATAAAAGCCCCTATAAAACTGATATTTTCCTTCCAGCCGTTGGGTACACAGAGTGCTGGGGTTATTGATAGAAAACTTTGCGGCTGGGCTGCATCTTACAATCAAGATACATCACCCAAAATCAATGCCGCTGAGCGTGGCTCAGGGAAGACGGGGAAGGTCAGCCCAGACGAGAATATCGAAACGCAAACTCCAAGAGGACCTGAGCATTAAAATAAATAAATTTCCAAAGTGAGTTCCAGGAAAAACCTTCACTTAGGGCTGTAATTTAAGGGAGCTTTCGCAGGAGGCTGGGCAGACTTTTTAAATAGCACTTTTTAAAATGCCTCTGAGAGTCCAGTGAATCCATCCGCAGAACGGTATTGACAAGCGCCACGTACCCCAACCCGCAGTCCCACAAGAACGGCACACGATGCGCCAGGAGGAAGAGCCCCGAGGGTGGGCACAGGGTGGCCGGGCCCTGGCGGAAGCAAGACCACAGGCACAGAGAGCTGGGCAGGTCGGGGAAACTGAGGCAGCACTGGTGGCATTACAGGACTCAACTGCAGGTCCCTGCACACGGCAACAGCACAGGCATTTCGGGGAGGGAGGTAGACCTTGCCAGGACCCAGGGATGAGCAGACAGGACCTGGAACGAAGCAGCTGTGAAATCTCTCACGTCCATCAGCGGAAACCGCTTCACCTCATGCACTGAGATTCACTCTGAACAGGAGCCCAAGGGACACTCACAGTCAGTGGGGCTGAATGGCCGTGTCCTCGGAGACAAGCCTCCCTTTGGGAGCAGCGACACACACGCTCTGTCTTTGAAGCCTCCAAATGGGAGACCACATCCCGCAGGACACGGTGGGAAGGCAGTGGCCCCCGGCAGGGAGGCCAGGCACTGGCTGAAGCATGGCTCCAGCTCACCAGTCCCCAAAATGGACCAAGCTTTAAGTCCAAGAGACCCAAGTCCCTGCCCTGCCCACTGGGAAACCCCCAGCAAAGGGGAGACAAAGCACCCCTCCCCACTGCTCCCAACAGTGCTCCCACTCGAACATTCGCTGCGCCCTGTGAGTCAGGCCCGGCTGGAAGTTAAAGACACAGAGAAGAAGGTTCAGCTGCTGTCCTCGCTGTCTACAGGAGGAGGCAGAAAGCAACAGATTCTTTCAACACAGAGCGGAAAAGGCAGGATGAACGAGACCGCAGATCTGCCTCAGGCTGCTTCTGGCTGCTATCGGCCAAGGGCAGGAGCCTTGCGTTGGCCAGGAGCCTTGCTCTCCACGCCAACTCCGGGTATTGGCCCCAGAATCTTGCCTGCAGCAGGAAGGAGGTGGGTGTTTGGGCTGGAATCTAGGACCCCAAAGTAAGACAGACCTGGGTGGAAGCCTCACTCGGCCACTTACTAGCTGTGTGACCTCAGGCAAGTTCCATAAGCTCTCTGAGCTTCAGCCACTTCATCCATAAAATCATGTGAAATCGGTGTCTACCCCATAGAGTTGTTATAGGGATAAAATGAACTCGTTCATTTACCCCACAAATATTTACTGAGCTCCTACTCTGCACTAGACCCTGTTCTGGGTGCTGGAGATACATCATTGAACAAAGCAGGCAACAAGCCTTACGAAATCTTGAACAGGAAACACAATAAATAAGGATATTGTACCATATTTGTTGAAAGGTGGTTGGTGCAAAGGACAAAAGAAAAAGGGAAGCCTGGTGAAGGCCTCGGAGTGCTGGGTGGTCCAGGTGGGCCTCAGGAGAAGGTGACTTCCCAGCAAAGGCCAGACACGGTGGAGTTGGCCAAGCAAGCATCTGGCGGGAAGAACCAATCAGTCAGATGTTCCCGCCTGTGCAAGAGCCCTGGGGTAGGAGCACGCCCGGAGTGTTGCACTGTGGGAAGGAAGACGGTGTGGCCAGAGGAGGGTGACCCAGGGAAGACAGGAAAGATGAGGAGGTGGAGGCAGAGGGGGCAGACAGCCACCGCAAGGCCACTGCCGTTACGCCGAGTGAAACGGGAGCCACTGCAGGGTTTCCAGCCATGGAAGAGTAATCTGATTTCTGCGTGAGAAAGATCTCTCAGTAGTCACGCTGAGAACTGCTGCAAGGAGTGTGTAACCAGTGTCCAGTACATGCAAAGCGTGTGAAAACATGTGGCTACTACTCTTACTAATACCAGTACCAACCCACGTAGTGGGCAAGAAACACTCCACCCCACAAGGTGGTACAAACTTAATAGACCCACAGACCGTAGAGGTAGCCAAGATGTGACTCCCTCTAGCTACAGGGGTTGTCCCCTTGTGCATCCCTGATCACTGGGCATTAGCCTCTGCTTGGACCTAGCGTCAGGACAGGAGCCCGCTGCCTCTCCAGGAGGGCCACTCGCTGCTCGGTGGGCCAGCTCTTGCCACTGGAACCATGGTGGACCCAGTGGCCAAATGGCACGTGCTGTCCTGGAATCCCACCATGGTCCAGAACCTGCCTAGGGCAGTGCAAGCCTGCCCTCTCCCTTCAGAAGTCGAGGACAACAGTGGGCCCTGCAGGTCTTACAGCCATGGGTCCAGAGGGGTTTCTAAGGGCAGGTGGGATTTCTAAGGAAAAGCTCCCGGCCAGGGGTGATGAAATGACAGAAGGAGCTGGCAACGGCCTCTTCGGGGACCTTGGAGAGGAACTTCACATTGCTCCTGTCCTGCAGGTTCTATCTCCCTGTTCCTAGCAGGAGAGCTCGGGGAGCAGGGGCTTAGTGCATGAGAGGCAGCAGCCCAGGAGTGGGAGTCACTCCCTGGCCCGCAGATGAGGAAAGCAAAGCCCAGGCGCAGGAGGTACCAGGGCCTCGCCTAGGGGCACCCCGCAGGCCGGTGGGGCCGACTCAGGGTCCAGCTGCTTCCCCTCTGAGGTTGCGATGCTGGCAGCCTGGACCAGGGTGGCGGCTGCTGGAAAATATTTTCCCTCTCGGTTTCCTTCTCCTTGGCTCCCCGAGAACCCTTGGGCGCTGCCTCCCAGAGGTTGGTAAGCAGACTCCTGAACCCACCGGGTTGTCGCACCCCAACCTCAGGTCAGAGCTGAAGAGTGGGGGGCGGGCAGGGGAGGGGCAGAGATAGTCAAAGCAACCAGCCAGGGACTCCCAAGGTAAGGAAAAGAGAGACCAGAACCGAGCTATTTGGGACTCACCCCTAGGGCTACGTACCGTCGGAACCACTCACCCACCCCTACGTTCCCTTGGGGGCCCAGGCTGCACCCCTGGGACGGCTTGGGAGGGGCAGGCTCAGGGTGAAGACTGGGGTAGGCAAGGGGACGCAGGGTATGCCCGAGCGGGGGATGGGCTCCGGACGCGGGTATGGACCCAACTCCAGCTCCTGCCGCCTGGGGGTCCCCTTTGCACAGAGCAGAGGGGGCCGTGACCGGCGAAGAGCGCGTGGAAACGCCGGACCGGCGATTCGGGCACAGGAACCCCGCCCCCTCCCGGAAACCTCCGGGGCCCTGAGTCGTGCCCGGCGCTCCCCACCCCACCCCCACCGCCTGTGCCGTCACTCACGGCCGCCGCCGGCTGGCTCGCGGTGCGCTCTCCGCGCGGGCGCCTGCTTGCCTGGCGCTGGGCGCTCACTTCTTGCACGCACACTGCAGACTCCCGGTGTCGCCGCCGTCACCCAGCCTCGTCCCCGGCCCGGCACAGAGTTCCGCCCTTCTCTCGGTCCCACCCGCCCGCCATGGCCCGGGGCCGGGCCTGGGCCAAAGGACCGTGCGGCTCGTTGCCCAAACTGGGGTAAGGAGTTAAGGCCCGGGAGCCGCGGGAAGGACCGCGGGACACACGGGAACAGGGATGAGCGGCCGTCTCGAGCGATGGAGACTGGGAAGATGCCAGGGAGAGTTTGGGTGGGAGGACCCCCAACCACAGCGGGGGCGGGGAGGGGCGGTGCGGTCCAACCCGAGAAAGGGGGGTCCTTGGGGGCGACCCCAGAGGAAGAGAGGGGGCACACTCTGGGGCGGGGCGGTGCGGGCTGTGGCAGGAGAGGGGAGGCGGGGGTGATGCAGTGGTGGAGGCGGCTCAGCGCCCAGCCACTGACCGTCCCCTCCCGTTCCCTCCCCTCCCCCTCTCTCCGCCTCTCTCCGGCTCGGGTCCGCCACGCTGGACCGCGCTCCCCGCGCTGCGCTGGGTCGGACGCCAGGTCTGCGCGCCGCAGCTGAGCGCCCACTCGCCTTGCGGAGGAAGCCGCGGGGGCGGCGGCGGGAGAGCTCGCGGGGAGCCGAAGAAGGTGGCAGTCGGGAGCTGAACCAGGAGACCGAGAGACAGAAGCTCACGGCTGCGAGGCGCGCACTCCCTGGGCCAGCGATGAGTCCCGGCGCCGCCAGGTCCCTGCCCGGACCTCCGGGCAGAGACTGAAACGTGGAACCCCATCGTCCGGTGGGCGCCCGGACAGAGGGAGGCACTGACGAGCCTCCGGTGGGACCTCGCCCCCCGCACACCCAGCGCAGCGCCCCCCCACCCCCGGAGCCGCGCGGGGCAGACCGGCGAGGGAGCGGGGCTGATTGGCGGCCGGCGGCCAGGGGAGGGGGCGCCGTGCGGGGCCATGGCAGGCTCCGACGCGTCCTAGCCCGAGTCGGAGCCGGAGCCGAGCCCACGCTGCCGCCGCCGCCTCTCAGCGCCCGGGCCCCCGCCGCCGCCGCGCCGCCCGCGGGAGATGGAACAGCGGAACCGGCTCGGTGCCCTCGGATACCTGCCGCCTCTGCTGGTGCACGCCCTGCTGCTCTTGGTGGCTCACGGTGAGCGCGGGAACTCGCTGCCCCGGTGGGTTCAGGGGTCCTTGCTGGGGCCGCTGGAACCAGCCTGCACCCGCCGTCACCGAGAAGGAGGAAGAAAGGGGGAAGGCTTCGCGGTCTGCATCAATCCGGGGGTGCAGCCCTGGCGCGGAGGTGTAGGGGAAGGAGAGCAGCGAAAGGTACCCGCAGCTGAGGCGTCCGCGCCCGAGTCGTTTGGAGTCCGGCTGAGGCTCGGCTGCGGGCAAGAGGCCTGTGGGGAGCGGGAGTTGGGGCGCCCCAGCCTGGCTCTGGTCGAGCGGGGGAAACATGAGCTGCCCTGCCGCCCGCCCGATCTGGAGGGAAGCAGTCTGCAGCTTGCTGCGCCCTGCAGCTGCTCCAGCGAACTTTGCTTCGCCTGGGCCTGGGCTGGGGGCGGGCGGGGGGCGGCACGTGCCCAGCGAGCCGGTACAGACCGCCCCGCCTTGGGTTGCCCCAGGCCTCCGCCCTACAGCTGGTCACGCCTCCCCACCTCCCCACCCCCGCCCCCAGCTACATTCACTGAAGTCCCCAAAGATGTGACAGTACGGGAGGGAGACGACATCGAAATGCCCTGCGCATTCCGGGCCAGCGGAGCCACCTCGTATTCGCTGGAGATTCAGTGGTGGTACCTGAAGGAGCCGCCCCGGGAGCTGCTGCACCAGCTGGCTCTCAGCGCGCCCGGCGCCCGGAGCAAGGTAACCCGCGGCCCGCGGGGCCGGTGCGCACCAGGCTCCGGCCGCGCGGCGAGGCTCACCCCAGGGAGGGGGCGGCTGGGCTCACGGATGCGGGGCGCCGCGTGGCGCAGCCTGTCTTCCACCCTGGCATGCTCACAGCATCGGAAAAGTCGGTCGTTGTTCGTTGTTACCCCCAAATCCTGTCAATTCCTTTGACAGTTTCCCTTCTCGCACCACCTCCCGGAACTCCATGCGCGCCAGGCCCCTGAAAGCCACGCCTCATTCAGTTCTCCTGCTGGCTGGCTGTGAGCCAGCGCCTGACGGGTGCCCGGTGGTGAGGGAAGGCCATTTGGTCCCACCAGGCTCTCCCTGCCCTCTGCCACCGTGGGGTCCCCAGGGCTCCTCCCGGCAGCGCTCGCGAGGCAGAGGGCCCCGTGCAGGGAAGCTGTCAGGTCACCTCCAGCTCCCACAGGAACAGAAGGGTCGCCTCCCTGTAGCCGAAAACAGGTCCCCGCTGCCGTCTGCCTCATAAACCGCACATTCTGTCTCCCGCACATTCTAGCGCGCGCACAGCTACACCGTCACGCCTGCCCACATCCTCCCGGGTCCCAACCAGAGCGACCGCTCCTGCCTCCCACTGGTCCTGTCCACACACACTGGCCCCTCCACCCAGGTTTTCACGGCTCTGAGTCAGGTGGAGGAAGATTTGGAGGAACAGGGCGGGAAATGGTGACGCTCCGCGGGAGGGGGAAGGGCCTTCCTTCCCACCATGGTGCGATCCAGTCCCCCCTCGCCAGCTGGCAGGTGCGCGCTAGGGCGGCCACTCTGGCCAGGCACCATCCCAGTTCCGAACCCGCTTCCCTCCGGGTAAACTCCTGGAAATCCAGACACCCCTCGGGCCGTGAACCCCCCAGCCCGGCGGCCTCGGGCCCAGCCCGCCCGCGGAGGGTCCCCTGCCCAAACAGATCCGCGTCCCCGGCGTGGAGGCCGGGAGCCTGACGTCTCTTTCTCCCTCTTTACATTTTAGGTGACAAATAAGGATGCAACTAAAATCAGCGTAAGTGTGAAGCTCAGCGCGGGCCGCGGGAGACCCCTTCCGGCCACTGCGCGCCCCACGGCTCCCTCGCGTTAGAAAGCGGCGGCAGCCGTGCAGCGCGTCGGGCGCCATCTGTCGCCCATAGCGAGGTCGGGCTCTCTTTTGTGTAAATCAAGGGTCCAAGGCCTTCGTCCCCCAGCCCGGCTCGGCGCTCACCTGTAAAACCCTCTTGGGTCCGCACGGCGCGCTAAGGCCCCTGCAGGGCTGCTCGCCTCCCCACTGCGGGCATTTCTGCCGGCGCCGGGAGCGCGCGGCTGCTCGAGCTCGGCTGCCGGCTCCTCCGCCCCACCCTGCACACGCGCTCCGCTCCCGCAGGCCCCTCCGCGGCGGCCCTCTCCGTCCGCCTTGGCTGCGGGTCCGGGTGCAGGCGTTGCACGCTGCGCGGGGGCGGGTCGTGGGGTTGGGAACTGGGAGGAGATGCGCCCTAGCTCAGCCAGCTGTAGCGTGGAAGTACAAGGGCCTGGAGATGACGAGGCCTCCTCGTAGGCTCGGTTCAGGGTGGGGTCTCCCTGGGTGCTTGGTGAGAGCCGCAGAGAGGTTCCTGCCGTAAGTCTCCACGGGGGCCCAAGGGAGGAGCCCTTTGGGGCCTCAGGGAGGCCACCAGGTGGCAAGGCGGGGGCGCAGCAGGTGGGCAGGGGTCAGGTGGAAGCCTCAGCGTTGCCTCCTTGGGAGGCGGAGGGTTAGCTGAGAAGGGACAGGGGCTTTCCTTAGGACACGACCCAGGCCCTCCAGGTTCTAGATAAAAAAAGAACGTTATTGCGGGAAGGTGTGGAGCCCACGCGGTCCGCTGGGGCGCAGGAGGGACGTGGGCCGCTTAGGGAACAGGAGGCCCAGCCTGAGTTGCCTGAGGGCGCGGGAGGTAGGAAGGGGGTGGGCTCTGCCACTCTGAACCGAAAACCACAGGGAAACAAGTTGTTGGTGTGGGCGAGAGCGACACAGGATGGGGCATTTGGTCGAGACGATGTGAAAGGAGGGACACAACACAATGGGCAGGCGACCCGGCGTCCAGGCAGAGTAGGGAGCCCCACGGCCCTGGGGGGACCCGGGCGGAAGGAAAGTTGGGTGGTGACGGAGGGCGGGTCAAGCTGGGGTCCCAGGAGCGCTGGGGCTGCCGCCCAGCCCTAACCCCGCTCTCTTGCAGACCGTGCGTGTCCAGGGCAATGACATCTCGCACCGGCTGCGGCTGTCGGCCGTGCGGCCGCAGGACGAGGGCGTGTATGAGTGCCGCGTGGCGGACTACAGCGACGACGACACGCGGGAGCACAAGGCCCAGGCTCTGCTGCGCGTGCTCTCGCGCTTCGCGCCGCCCGACGTGCAGGCCGCTGAGGCCGTGTCCCACATCCAGAGCAGCGGCCCGCGTCGCCACAGCTCAGCCAGCGCTGCCACCAACCACAACGCGGGCGCCGCGGGCCGCGCCACTGCCCAGCCCGGCCGCGGCGACAAGAGCCCGCCACCGGAGAGCCCTCCCGCCGCCCTGGGTCCCGGAGTCCCCGCGGCTGCCGCCGCCTCCGCAGCCCACACAGCAGCCACCAAGGTAGTCGCCGCTGCGGCTGCTTCCTCAGCGTCGCCGCCACCGGGCCAGGCAGTCCTGCGCCAGAGGCACCGCTCGGGTAAGGGGCGCAGGTGCGGGGCTGGGGCTGAGGGGTGGGGGAGTCCACTGGGGTCACTTGCGCGTATCCTCGATCCTGGTTGAGTTGGGTGAGTCCAGAGCGCGTCTTCCCTGCGCCCTGTGTTAGGACCCTCTTCCTGCTGTTTCCCTGTCTCAACTGGTGGCCTCTGCAAGTGTTCATGCCCCTATGACAATTGGGGGCTGCCCTGCTGGCGCCCGCTAAGACACTCCAGGCCCGAGTGTGGGGAGATGGCCTCTCTTGGGTTTGGAGAACTGGACCCTGAGGGCTGAGCTCCCACTGTGGCAAGAGGCCACTTCGCCCTTGGAGCCCTAATGGTGGAGAGGGTCTATCTCCAGGTGGGGCAGTAGCACCTGGTGGAGGTGGGACCAGGCGGTTCGGACTTAGACTGCGTTGGTTTCTGTGCTGTTTGGCTCCACTGAACAGACTTTGTCCAGGCTGGTGTGGGTGGACCTGGCTATGTGGCCTCTGTTCTCTTCTGCTAAGGGCAGGAGGGTCCTAGGTGTGGCGCTGCTCCCTGCTCTGCCCCTGCTATAAATCATAGCTCCAGCTCCCTTTGGCTCTGGGGGGCAGGGGGTGTAGTAATGACCTAAGCTGTCCTTAGGAAGGCATCCAGAGGTTGAGGCCTGCTTCCCGGGGGAGCTGGGAGGCGGGGCGGAGGGGAGTTGGGGGTGGGATGTGGGAAGGCAGAAGGCGGAGTGGCCTGACTGCCCTGGAGAGGCCGTTTGGCGATAGAGAGGTGCTTACGGAGGATGGAAAGGCCTCCTGCCCAGTGTGCCCCTCTTCCCCGGCACCCCCAACACCCACACTCCCTCCCCGGCTCAGAGATGGGCCCAACTCCAATGCTCACTTGCATTGTCTGATTTTGAGCAGGTCACCCCCTCCCCGAGCCCCACCCCTCAGTCCTGTTTGAGGCAGAGTCCCACAGAGAGCGCCGGGAGGCTGTGTCTGGGGACAGTTGCATGTAAAGCCTCCCAGATATGGCAGGGCACATGGTCATACCCCTACAGTGGCAGTTCTCAAACGCAGTCCCCCTGCTGTGACCTGAGGGTGCAGGCTCCTGGGCTGTCCTGCTGAATCCAGGGTGACAGGCCCTCATGTCACCATACTGTCCCACTCGCCTGGCCGATTCTCAAGGCCTCGGCAGGGGAAACCTGCTGGTCTGTCCTGGCATCTGTTCTGTTCTCCTCATTCAGTTACGCCCACCGTGGGGGCCTCCCCGGTGTGTCTCAGGCTGTTGGCTGGATCTGGAGGCCTCGTCCCTCTTAGGCCCCACACGGGCCCCGAGAGACTTTCCCTGAGGCCACCGGGGAAGGTGGGTCAGCTGGGACCTGCATTGGGCCTCCCCCGCGCAGCCTCAACTCTCCTACCTGGCTCAGGACTTTCCACTCCCATATTAATTTAAGGTAGCACTGGGTGCTGTCACAAACCCCAAAATGTCAGTGACTTGGCACAATTCGAATGTATTTCTTGTTCACATCGAGTTCTGCCCCGGAGTGGGGAGCGTGGGGCTCTGCTCCATGCACGCACTCAGGGACCCCGGCTGACACAGACGCCACCAGCTTCAGCAGTGGCTCCCAGAGTCACTCTGGGAATCCGCTGGCAGCCAGCAGACAGGCAAGCGGCCCTTGTCCCCCCAGTTCCCGGGAGAATGAAGCCCTGGTGCTCCGAGGCAGACACTGTATGTGATAATGAGTCAGCTTCTTTCTTATGCATTTATAGTGGCCCTAAGTATGTGTCATTCTTGGGAGATTGAGAAAAGAGCCGCTCAGATCGTTTCGGAGGGGCTTCACTCCCTAGGGAAAAGCTGGTGTAGGGAAAGCAAGGCTGGTTTTTACGGTACAGGCCTAGAAGGGTAAATACTACTCTGCCCCCTCCACTGGCCAAAACTCAGTCGCACAGTCCAGCACTGCCGCAGGGCAGGCTGGAAACCGTAGTCCCGGGCGGCAGCTGCTCACAGGGGAGGGGAGTTAGCCAGGTCTGTCCCCAACACAGCAGATATACCGGGAAAGTGCTCACGGACCTGCAGGGCAATTGGCTTAATTCAGTGCTGGTTGCTGAAGAGAAGACCCTTCCACCCTATCTTCTTGGGCCCCAGCAAGTAAACGTGTGTGTCACAGGCTGCAATATACCCGAGGTGTGAGTTGTGTCTCTACCACTTACTGGCTGTGTGACTTTAGGCAAGTGACTTCACATCTCTGAGCCATCTATAAAATGGACAGGGTAATCCCTGACTGAGGAGGGAGCTTGGTATGGAAATTGTTGTACATATGTGTTTGCTATTGTCATCATGGCAACGAGCTGCTCTGGCTGGAGAGGAGGGGGTGGGGGAAATACAGCTAAGTGGTTGGCATTTGGAAGCTAACTGTGGAGGGCCTTGGATGCCAAGGGGAACCAACAGGGTTGATGAAAGCATTTGGTCATGGAAGAGCCACGTGAAAGATCTTTGAGAGTGAACTTGACAGTGCTCACAAAACGTTAATGAGGCCAAGGTCATGCATGAGCTCCTTCCTGCTCGAATCTCCCTCTTCTCCTGGCCAGAGCCCAACCCCGAATCCAGACAAAGGTGATGTGAAGGCCTGGCATAGCCGGCCAGGCCTCCAATCCCCATGCCAGCCACAGGGGTTGAATGAGAGAGTGGGCGTATCCGAGGCATCTCACCCTCACGGCAGGAAGCCGGTCCTGAAGGTGGGATGGACAGCGCCCTTCTTCCCTGGGGATAGCGAGGATCTCAGGTCGGCTCGGTTCTGACGGCACCAGGGCCGTCCCAGCAGGGCACGCACCAGCCACAGGACACAATGTTAATGCCCATGTAGCTCAGGGCAGCAGCCACGGCTGAGGGCTCCTCTCGGCCTTCTCTGGAGTGGGGGGGTGGTCACTGTTGTCCAGACAGGACGGCCGGCTGGGCTTCCAGCAGGGCTGACAGGGCCGTGCCACTGGGATAGGGGTGTGGTGGCCCCTGAGTCTCTGCCACCCTATGACCCTTGCCAGCTCCTGAACAGGCCAGGAACTGTGTAGACACCTCAGAAAGAGCCTCAGGTTCCTCTCCAGCCCTCCTTTGGAACGCCCGGAAGGTGGAGGCTTGTGTCCCCTGCTCTCCGTGTAAAGCTCTCAGGAGAGTCACTTGTTGTGGACACCTCTGTGTCCCACTCTGGGCAGAGGGAAGTGGGTTACATGACCTCCACTTCATAAACACACCCTAATGGCTCCATCCCAAGCGGACTATCATGCCCAGTTTTGTGACCCATCCCACTGCAGCCACCAAGGCCACCCAGCTGTGGGCTGTTGATGGGAGCGAAGCCTACAGCCTGTGCTTGGGGTGACGGGCATTAGTAGCCTTTTTGTAGGGCTGTGTCCCCAAGCAGTTCCCTGAGCTCCGCCGCCAGCCAGCACTGGGTCCCACCGGGCCTCCCCGGCGGGTGGCAGGCCAGCCAGCTGAGCCACCAGCAGCGTGAGCTGGGGAGGGGGCTCGAGGCGGGCAACTGTGGGTCTGGCCTCACCTCGAAGTTCCCGGCAGCGCGGTGGGGAAGGGTCCGGAAAGGACTGTTGCCTCTCGGGTAGCAGACAAGAGCGTTTGCAGAGTGTGCCGGCCAGGGTGCTGGCAGAAGCAGATGGCACAGTCCACCAGGGTTGCTGAGGGGAGTTAGTAGTGTTTATGCAGGTGTGGACAGGGTCTTGGCAGTCAGCAAAGTGTGGGTGCGGGTCCCTGGGGCTAGCATCGTGGGTGCCATCAGCACCCGAGCCTAAAGGAGGAAGGGAAGGGAGCAATTAGCAGAACCGAGAGGGTGGCTGGATGGGAGGGCTGCCTGGTAGGAGCAGTGGCCTCGGCCTGGGACGCAGCCAGCCCACAGTGACCCAGCAAGGACTCCTCCTGCCCTGCATTCCCCTGGGCAAACCCTCCCGGGAGCTGAGGCAGGCGCCCACCATGCAGTCTGCTGAGGTCAGCCGCAGGGTCTCAGGGCGGAGTGCAGAGGGGTGCGGGGTAGCTGGGGAGCCAGAGGGGCTCGTCCCAGGCCCGGGTCTAGTGCACGGACCCTCCGGCTATTTCAGACTGGCGACTTCAAGGGTGGTCCCAGCCCATCTCGCCAGACAGCCCCCCGTTACGCTATTCTCCTGGAAGAAAGTCGAAAAGAAGTCGCATTTGTTTTTAACTGAGACTTCGGCGAAGCCAGGAAGGTGGGGGGCCAGGGCGGGGGGACCTGTGGGAACCTTCGTCCTTTAGCTCCTGCACGGCCAGGCCAGGAAACCCTTCCTGAGCCCACAGGGGCCCACACAGCCAAATGCACGTTTGCACCAAAAGTTCACGTGCAAAAGCTCATTCGTTTCACGTCTCATTTGTCAAGAGACATTTTGGTATTTGTGCTTAAAAATAAACACGGACGGGATTAGCAATGCAGGGTGGGCACAGGGGCCCGGGCCCCTTTTTAGCCATTTCGTAAATCTGGCTCCTGATTAATCTGAACACTGACCCACTTTTCACGAGCACTTTGTTGCCGGCTGCCATTTCTAGAGCCAGAGAGAGAGAGAAAACAAAACAGACTCTCTTCCAGACAAACACTCTCAATGGGAACGGCGCCGCGGTGAGGCCCAGTGCGGCCTCCAAAGAATGCGGTTTGCGGCTGAATGGCCGGTGTGTTGGCGAGCGGGTCCCTTCTGTAGGGACCACGGGATTAGGTCCGTGGCATGTGAACCTTTAATTAGCCTCAGGGCTCTGGCTTCAAGGAGAGGCGCCACGGCCCCCACGGCGAGCCGGCTGGATGTGGCAGATTGCTGCCCGGTGCCCACGCGGATAGCCGGCTCTCAACATTTCAATTAATGATGAGAGGAAGACGGCCAAGGCCATGGGTGTGACGGCTTCACAGAGGCTGTTACTGCCGGGAGCCATCAAAGGGGAGCATCCTTAGGTGTGTCACCGTGGCAACCATAAACCGTGACCGCAGGAGGCCGTGGGCAAGGTGCAAACACTACTGTATCCCAACCCAGGCGCTGAGGGGTGACAAAGCTGGCAGCGATGGGACCAGAGTGACCTAGAGATGGCAGTGCAGCAGAGTCTCCGTCTGCACCAGCAGGCCCGGGCCCTGTGGGTCCTGAGCAGGCCATGGGGCTGGTCACCTGGTCTTCCCATCTCCCTGGACCGTCAGGGACCCGAAAACCATCTCCTTAGATACGTGACCCTCACGCTCTGATGTGACATGATAATCGCAGTTGAGGAGAAGATAAGTCTGGCAGATGTCCCATAGAAGAGAGGCCGAGGCTCTCGGAGCATCCCGGAAAGAGAATTAAAGGATTCCGTAAAGGAAATGGCCAAGTCCCGCAGCTGGCGAGACACCTGCACCCCCGACAGTGACAGTCTTGTACAGTCATCGGCAATGTGGCATCCTCTCCCACGTCAGCCAGTCACTGGGGCTTTCTGGGCCCAGCCCCATGTGTGCCGAGAGTGAGAACCAGGGACAGCAGCCACAGACCCAGGCTTAGCGAAGTCAGGGCACCCAGGTAATTCCAGGACAAAGCAGTCTGTGTCAGAGGGAGGCCCCAGTAGGGACAGCCCTGATCCAGCCGAGGCAATCAGGGGAGGCTTCCTATAGGCAGTGTATGATTTCCGCTTGGAAGAAGCACCTGGGGCAATGTCCCCTCCCAGCTTAGGTCAGTCCTGGGAAAGCTTCCAGATGCCTCCCCTCCCTTCCCCACCCTGTGTTCTGTGGTTGAAAAGGTCACACCAAAGAGAATGGCCTTTGTCACTGGGTGGTCAGTCAGCTCACTGCATCCATCCTCTCAGCATCGGAGAGGCCCCAAAATCAGGATAGAACAGCTGCTCTGGGATATAATCATGATAAATAACTGTATTTGCCTTTTACTGAGCACCTACTGTGTGCCATGCTTGCCTCTCACCGGTGTCCCTCCTTTCTACCTCCTCCCGCCTCACTTTGTGCTCTTACCTGGAGCCCAGACCCCTGCCCAGCTGGACTGCAGCCCCCAAGAGCAGGCTGAGAGCCAGGCTTTCCAAATGTCACCAGGAGCCAACCGCCACCAGGAGCTGCTCACTAACGCCAGGTGCCCATCTTTAAAGCTCTGAATATTAAGGATTCCCCGAGCCTCCTTGGGGACAAATGAGGTCAAGTGCTTTTGTAACATGCTATTGATTAGTTCTGCCCGGTGTGGACAGTGGCAAGGGCTTGGCTGTGGTCTAAACCCCTGAGCTTCATGGGAGGCGCCAGCATGGTCTTAAGACATTTTTGCAGCACAAAAGAATAAAAAGTATTATCTTTTTTATTCCCCCGTGCTTTGCCGAGTGTTTCCAGACATCTCTTGGAAACTCACATCCAAGGCAGAGAGAAGTCTAACTTTGTCTTATGTCAGGGCTGCAGAAAAGTCGGAGATGACAAGGAACAGGCCCAGCCCTCTAACTCTGGACCCTGCCTACTCCTCATGAAGGGTGACAAACCTCCTTCCCCGGGTGGTGCTCAGGGAAGATGAGTCTGCCTGCGGGGGCTGCGGTGCTCTCGGGAAGACGTGCTGTAGAGACCAAGGTGAATCACCCCAGCCCTCTGGGCTGGGCTGCGAGTGATGGAGGTGGCTGCAGGAGCTGCTTGTGACACAGTGCCAGCCCGTGAGCGTAGCCCAGGCCTCTTCCGCCGCCCGCGTCCTCCGTGAGAGGGCCCTTGAGAGACAGGCCGTGAGGCCTGTGCCCGGTGGCAATCCCAGGTGGAGACTGTTCCAGAAGTTACCGGTGGTTCTGTTGTCACTACTGACTGCTCTCTGGGCTGACATACGGGAGCTGCTTTGGACCGGCTTCAGCCGGCTCTGGGTTTTGTGGTTTAGGAGGGTGCTGGGCGGCCTGGCGTCTGCACGAGGTAGGGAACCAAAGTGGACATTTCAGAAGCGTTTTCCCCACCCGCCACCACCTCCCCCACGCCCGCGGGCCCCGTTCTGCTCAGACACCGCCAGCTTGCCGGAAGGGCTGCCAAGAGGGGCAGACCACTCAGTGGCCCTTGGAGGCTGGCTGTCCTGAGAGTACCCAGACGGGCGCCCGATGCCCGTTAGGGAGCAAAGCCGGGGCAATGGCCTCTGCAGGTCAGTCCCCTCCAGCCGTCCGTGCCGGTGGCAGAGCCAAAGCGTAAACCGAGGAGGCTGAGGACAGTGCTGGAGGCAGCTGCACTCACCACCGTTTCCCCGACATCTCAGATGCTCCTGGCTGCTGGTAGCTGGCTCGGAGGTGCGCCTGTTCGAATGACAACAAACGTCCGGTTTCTGGGCCTTACAGAGCTCCAGCCGCCCGGGAGTCCCAGCATGTGCCTGAGCCTCTCCCCCTTCCTGCCCTAATCTCTGTGACTCTCGTTTTTCCGGATGCATTTAACTGCTTGGATTCGAATCCTGACCCCATCCGGTCCCTCTCCCCACGTGCGAGTTCCCTGGTTGTTGTCATGTTGTGACGCCAGTCTCCACGGCACGGGCGCCCGGCGGGGGGAGGAGATGATCCGTGGAGGAGGTGTTCCTCAGCCCAGAGCCTGGCACCTGGCTAGCGCTCAGTGGGTCCTGGCTCTCGTCGTCCCGGGAATGGCGGGAACTGTCCAGGGTGGTCGAATATAGGCTGGATGGGCTGCTCTGATCTGAGACGTCCCTTGTGAGGTCATTGTCCTCCTGCACGTGCTGTGAGCACCATGGAGCTACAGGTGACGGAGCTGTGGGGCCTTCGGAACAGACAGTGCCATCAGGTTGCACGTGGCTCAGTGTGGTGCTATTTCTCTGCCGTTTCAGGGGGAAGGGTAGAAAGTGGGGTTGTGCCTCTTCCTCATCCCTGCCGGGCTGGGGCTATTTCCGTGAGTCAGGAGCTCCCTGTGAGCAAGAACAGCTTCACTGTGGCTCCTCATAGGGCCCCCAGCCAGCTGAACTGCCACGTCACCCGCGTGCCCCGAGGGCCTGGGGAAGGCACCCTGCGTCCTGCCTGGGCTTCTGTGTGGAGCAGGCTGCTGTCGGGGCCCGTGGCCAGCGAGGAGGTCTGGCTCCGAGGAGGGGCTGGTGTTGGCAGCATTAGGCGGCTGTGTCTCCCTGGAGGAAGGGCAGAGAAGGAAGCAAGCCCCTCAACCATGTCCGGCAGCCAAAGAGCCTCCCGGCAGGCCTGGCTGGAGAGGCGGGGCCTGGGGTGTCCCCCAGGGACAGGCGTGGGAGGGGGTGGAGCGGGGGCACGTGGGCTCCAGGTGCTGCCGACCCGTCCACTGTGCTCCCGAATCCCACCTGTCACGTCCAGGGCCCATCGTCTTTCCTCGCCGAGGCTCCATGGTCCGCTGAGCCCGAGGAGAGGATCGCCGGTAAAGGGGCCGCATGAACCCCCGGAACTGGGGAGAAGAAGGGAGGATGGAGAAGCCCCTCCAGGGCTGCTGGGCGGATGAGCAGGCTGCACGCAGGACCCCCGTGCCCCACGCAGCACAGGGCACACGGCAGACCCACAGTGGCGGCCCCCCCACCTGGAATCAGACCCCTCCAGAGGCAGAGCCCTGCCCCGCCCACTGCCCCGCAGCAGTGTCAGTCCCTACAGTGACTTTATTGCAGTTGATTCTCCTACAAATGCCACTTGACTCAGAGGAAGGATCTGCGATAAACCAGGGAAGGGGGAGCGGAGGTCACGTCAGCTCAGTCTGCGCCGGGGTGGGGCTCCTGGCCAACTGGATCTGGTCTGGCCGGGCCAAGGGGCAGGTGCTGCCCAGAGCGTCAGGTGGACCCAGCCCCTGCCTCAGGGAGGAGCTCGTGGTCTGGCCACGGCGGCCAGACTCTGCAGAGGGTGCTCTGAGCACGAACCCAGGGCTCAGCCGGGGCGCAAGAGGGTCAGAACAAGGGTGGGCCACTGGTTGGGAGGAAGCTTCCCCGATCCTGCAGCCCAAGGGGCCTCTTCCATCCTGGGCACCCAGAAGGCCCTTGCTGCCGCCTGGGGTCCCAACCCTGAGCCCTGGAGTCAGTACCCGGCCGAGTGGTTGGGTGAGTGGATGTGTGGCTAAAACGTGGGTTGAACAACGGGTGGGTTTGGGATACGTGTTGGGCCTTGCAGGACGGGTGGGGCTGGGGCTGCAGAGGCGCCTGAGTGTGGAGCTCCCAGGCCTGGATACTGCACACTCTAGTCCTGTCTTCCAGGAAGGAGGCCACAGGAAGAAAGGTCCCAGGGGGTGGCATGGCCTGCAGTCCCCGCGCTACTGTCCACAGACAGGAAGTGGGCACAGAGCGAGTGGACAGGCCAGCCCCCAGCCTTCCCCCAGCTTCCCTGACCCCTCAGCCGTGGGGGCAGGAGCAGAGAGCCCCTCCCCCGATGGAGACTCTGGTGGTTGCAGCCCAGACCTGCTGGCTATTGTCCGTGTAAAGGTTAATGTAGATACATTTTTTCAAGCATTTAAAAAAAAATCAAGTCTCCAGGTGCGCAGATGAATACCTGTATTCACAATAAGGACGAATGCAACAGAACACACACACGGCAGTAGTTCATGGTGCGTCCTGCTCTGCACAGTCATGTTTCAGGGTCTGACACATGCCGGGCGGCTCCTCTGTGCTAATCGTGTGTAATGAGCACATGTTACAGAATTTCCGGAGCTCTGTCCCTGGACAATTAGAATGTGTTAACCTTTTCAGTTAAATTGTGTTTCTCAAGAAAAGTTCTCAGCGTGAAACAGAAAGAAATACCCAGGTGTCTTTGAGGTGGGACCCAGAGGCAGGCTGTGATAGGAAAGAACCTCTGTCGGGTCCGGGACGTGCTCAGCTCAGGGCCGCCATGCCTGCTGTGCGTGGCCAGGCCC
Organism: Varecia variegata; assembly: GCA_028533085.1. Taxonomy (NCBI): domain Eukaryota; kingdom Metazoa; phylum Chordata; class Mammalia; order Primates; family Lemuridae; genus Varecia; species Varecia variegata. Next base: position 31,534,572 of record CM052449.1, on the reverse strand, counting down.
CACCCCGCGGAGCAGGACAAGGCAGCGGAGGCCGGACCCCCACACTGGGCAGCCTTCCTTGAGCAGGCATTAATTGAGAGCCCGCTATTCACATGACCCGGGGGGCACACTCTGCCTGGAGGGGCGTGGAGGCTGTGGCAGGAGGCCACATACTCCAGACAGTGGGAGTGTCAATGGGGCCAGGGTGGGGACTCCAGTGAGGGGCAGGTCCAGTCCTTCAGAACCCAGCCAGGGCCCTCAGTCCCCCCATCTGTGTAATGGGTGCACCAGCACGCCAGCATCTGCAGCCCAGGAGTTTTGGATCTGCAGGGGGCTCTAGAGAGTGTGCGATTCCCAAACAGTGTTCCTTGGAACCCTGAGCACTCACTCCCACTCCCGGCCTCAACCGCAGCCTTTTCCACTTCTAATGATTTCACACTGGAGTCCCATGCAGCAATTAGCTTGAGAACACGGTTCTGATTTAAAAGATTTAAAAACAACTGATAAAATTCTAGTGTGTGTGTATCCTATACGTGCAAATATATAAATATACAAATTATATAAAATATATAAATATTTTACAAATATATCTGTCTTCTAAGGGAAGAATTCAAAGTGGCTTATAAAACTGTGTATGGTATAATGAAGAAAAACTTTTTAGTGAACAAATTGGAATGAAGGGAAGATGAGAGTGAACTTGTGAAATTATTTTGAGAAAAAGTTAGACACAGGTGTGTGCCGACAGTCTTGGGCAGTTGAAGGGTCAGATCGCCGTGACAACCCCGTGCCCCTAGAGGGGCCTCCCGGCCCAAACTTGTATTTGAAGGTTAAACATAGGGTGCCACGTGGGAAGCATCTGGCCCACGTCTGGTGCATCACGGAGGCTTAGACCAGCTGGGGACGTCTAAGCAAGACTTTCGTTCATTCATTCAATAAACATTTTGTGCGCATCTCAGGGCGCAGGCGGTGTGCTGGGTCACGGGGATGCGTGCAGCTAGGCAGTCATGTCTGTGCTCCCAGGCCCGCCCGCTGGCAGAGGAGACGGGTGTCAACAGGTACCAACACACCCACGGCTGCCACATACAGCCCAGAAGAGATGGAGCTTGCTCTGGGGCCCCTAGGACGAAGGGAGCCTCCCAGCTGGGTCAGGGAGGAGGCAGGTGGGTGAAGGGGAGGCCCTGGGGACCAGCAGGACAGACGTGTGACACAGCAGGAAGGGAGCAGGGCTGAGGCAGATGGGGCACCGGGCAGGGCCGAGAGCCAGGTGAGAGGAGTGAGGTCTCCCCCGCGGTGGAGGCTCTGGGAACCGGGCCGGGGAGACTGGTACCTTGCACTTGAAACAGACAGGCGCTGTGGTGGCCGCGTTAGAGCGTGGGGTCCTCGGTGACTGCTCGCCAGGGCCGGGGCCGTGGGAGGCCAGTCAGGAGTCATTGCCCCGTCCAGGTAAGAGCTGATGTGAGCGGCAGCGTTAAAGGTCCAGGGCAGGGACAGGCATGGGACAGTGAAGGGGCTTGGAGTCACCTTGTGGGGGCCTCTGGGCTGGGCCAAGGAGGCCGGGTGGGCTCCAGGGAGCCTGACAGTAGAGGGAAGGGTGAGTCTAGCAAAGAGAACACACTGCGCAAAGGCCTGAAGGCAGGAGAGGCCCCCACAGCCCCCATGCGGGAGCCCAGTTTGCCTGGAGGTGGGGCACCAGGAGGGTAGGAGCAGGTGAGGCAGAACTGTCCGTCCACTGGGGGGTCAGGAAGAGCTTCCAGCTGCCGAGGAACCTGGACTCAATTCATAGGTACCAGGGAGTCACTGGAGACAACCCACTACCTCCTACCGGCTGTGTGACCTTAGGCAAGTCACTTAACCTCTCTGGGCCTCACCTGTGTATGGGGAAAATGGCTCTAACCTCCAAAGGAGAGAATTCTTGTGAAGAGTTGAGCACAGCTCCTGGCACTGAGGGTTGTGTGCCCTGCAACCTCGAAGGTTACCAAATCCAGATGGCTGAGGCCCACACGGGGAGGCAGCCTGTCTGTGCCTGCCTGGGGTGCTGGTGCCCACTGTGGCTGCCCCGGGCCTGATGACAGCAGCTGCCTGACCACAGGAAAAAGGCCTGTTTGTCATTTTCATTAAGTGGCACCGTTAAAGGATTATTTGGAGCAAGATCGGATTTCAGAAGAAACCGGAAGCTGGGGAGGAGCTGGCGGCAAAGCTGACCATGTAAAAAGCCACCATCGCTGCTAAAATTCAGAGGAAAAGTCTCATGCCACTCTCCCTACCTTGGAAGCATCCTGGGGCTGGGGTCCAGCTGAGGTGTGGGGAGGAGGGAACTGGCAGCTCACCTGGGCCCAGGTTGGGGCAGCAGAGAGTGAGGAGGGGAGATTCCTGCCAGGAAGAGCAGTGGCCGCTGGGCCACCCCAGCAGACGTGGCTTGGTGGGAAGCAGGCCCAGGCTCGCTGGCTCTTGGGCCTTCCCAGTAGACACCAAACCTGTGCTGTCATGTGGAAGTCTTCCAGCTTTGACATGTCGGATTGTGACTTACAATCTTTTTGACTCTGTGTGCACCAAACTAGACCCTTCTGAATCCAGATGCAGCCCTCGGTGGCCACTTTGTGCCTTTCCGTTTGCGCCTAAGCTCTGGGCAAAGAGAGCACTTGTAACTGGGGGAGGGGTGGGGGAGACGGGAAGAGGTGGCGAGTGAGGGGCCAGTCCCCAGAGGGCCCCCGGCCCTGCCCCGACTCTGCCTTGCGCGTCTCCCCACAGAGAAGGCTCGGGGCCTGGGCCAGGACCACCCCTAAGCACCCTGTCTTTGTGCTCACTGCACAAGCTCCTGCAAACCCGAGAAACTCACTGCACTTTGGCCCAGGAAGCTCAGAGAGGGAGCCTTCCCCTCTGGCTGGGGCGTAGCCCCCGCCCGCTGCACTCAGAGGGGGGCCCAGGCCGGTGATGGGGAGCAGGGGAAGAGCCAGTCCGTCCCCAGGTGCGCCATGGCTCAGCAGATGTTCCCGTCCAGCCCATCCAGGCATTGCTGCCCCCGGGGGCCATCCCCTTAAAAGAACTGAACCCCGGTGCTAGGAGGGCCCCCAGCCGGGGCCCTCAGCTGCGTTCTCTAACCTTCCTGGCCAGGAAGATCCGCGTGGCACAAACTGCAGACCAAGCATCGGTGGTCTTGGTCTGCTTGACACAGAGAGGGCCTGTCCTCAGAGCCCTCGCCGTGGTCCCCATGGTGGGCTCTCCAGGCTTACGGTTGGGACGGCTTTGTCCGTTGGCGGCTGGACACTGTGTGGCCTTGCGCTGGTTCTCGTCTGGGTGCTTGTGCTCAAGGCGAGAATTTTCTGTGCAGCGCTAGAGAGAGCAAGGCCAGGACAGACACGGCCTGGTGGGTCAAGTGCACAAGAGCCTCCTGCTCAGCCAGGCTGCAAGAGCCGGAGCAGCCAGGCCTCAAAGGGCTCCTCTCTTTACTTCCTCTTCTCAAACTTTAAGAAAAAGGAGCAACTCCACAAAACCCCCGGACTCCGAGGGACATTTATTTGCAAACCCCTGACCCAGGCCGCCCCAGCTGCGGCTCCTAGGCTGCCAGCAGGCAACGGTGCCAGCCAGCTCCGGAGGCTCCTCAGCCCCCTGTGGGGAGGGCTGGGGCTCCCCCCACCGCCCGTCCACAGCCACATGACAGGGGCTCAGACCCCCGTCTGCAGAAGCTCCTCCCAAGGCAGAGGGGACCCATCCGCGGTCCTGGAAGGGTGGGAAGGGTGGGAAGTGTGGGTGGAGGGGTGCGGTGGCTGCACTGTCACTGTGCCCGCTGGTCAGGGTGGTCCCCTCTGCGCTCGGTTGCACAGCTCAGACCAGACCCCGTTCCCGCAGAAGCCCAGGCCAGCATGGGGGAGACGAGCCGCCAACCCCGCACAGCCCAGGAACCTAACCCTAAGCTTGGCCTTCAGGCGACAGAGGCTGAGCAGGGGTCAGAGAGGACGGCCGGACGAAACCGCCTTTACTTTTATCACAAGGCGTTGAATGTCCTCAGCGCTTCCCTGTTGTCCTCTGCCGGGGCTTTGGAATTCTGCTGCTGCGGTGCGAATGGCAAGGAGGACTCTCCCAGGAAGAAACTACCTGCCGGCACCTCGGTGGGCTTGCGGTGGGGGAAGGGGGATCGCGTGTGTCCGCTGTGTTCTTTGGGGGTCTCTTTCAAAGGCTCCTGCAGCCTCTTCTCCTGCTCACTATGCAAGTGATAAATACTAATGTCCTAATTGACAATCTTCAGCCCAAGAAGCTTTGATTTCTTCACGAATGATCAGCAAAGTGGTGATCCTTGCTGAATACGGAGAAGGAGTCAGCGCCTGCTCAACCTCGGGCTTCCCTCGCCTCCCAGGCGGCCTGATTTTCCGGCTCAATCACGACAGCTCCAGCCTGCTGTCACGCTGTTCCTGGTGCTCCTTGGGGAGGAGGGAATGGACGGAGAGGTCGTTGGCATCACGTCAGCGCAGCGGCCTCCGTGCCCCAGGCCCCTGGGAACACAGACGTGTCCACGGCGCGTAAGGAGTGAGGCCGCAGGGCTGGGAAGGGGACCCCGCCTCGGCTGAGCCAGGACATTGCATTGTTCTCACCCTTCAGCAGCCTGGCCCAGGCTTGTAGCTGGGACAGCGTGTTCCGAGAGCCACAGCAAGAGGGCAAGACTCAACGCGTGAGCACTTTTCAGGCCTTTGCTTGTGTCTCCCCCCGTAAGATTCCCTCGGCCAAAGCGGTAGGGGGTTTGTGGCCGTCTTTGCAATAGATCACTGTAATGTTGCCTGATCTGGACCCCAGCCCAGTGGTACCCGCCACGCGCATGTTAAGTTACAGAGTCACACACATCCCCATCTTATGGAGTGTCACACAAGACTCAGAGGGGGGAAGGGTGTTGCCTGGGGTCACACAGCATGCTGGCAACAAGACCAGGCTGAGAAGCCCGTCTCCCCAGAGCCAGGCCACTGCCCCACACCCAGCGGCGGTGCTGGGCCAGGGAGAGAGGGAGCTGGCCCCCGGGAGCCCAACCCTGCACAGACATTCGCCACAGACACCCCAGACCCTGGTCGGCGCCCCCTCCCCGGGGATCACGGCCCCCCCCCCCACCCCCCGGCCCGGCACAGAGCTGCAGGCTGGTTCTTCCAACCCAGGGTCTTCAGAAAATCTTGGGCAATTTTAAACCTCTTAAACTTGAGCAGATGAGACTGCTCTAGTGGCAATGACCGGTCAGCTGTACTTGGAAGCAAACTTAAGTTTGTCCTCTCATCTCCTGTCCCTGTGGTCCTGCCGGCCACAGGGCCAGGTCTACCCTGCCCGGTCACCAGCCTGTCTGCTGTTTCTCCTGCCGCTGCCATCGTGGGGTCTGGAGTTCTGTGCACAAGTCCATCTGCTTTTAAACGTCTCACGTGGGTTGTTTCTGTGTCACTGACACGTGCCCGTGAGCTGTGAGGTTCCCGTTGATCGGGCGCTAACCTTGCCTGTTTTCTCGTCCCGACAGGCGCTGGCCACAGCTGCGCCACAGACCCCCTGCTGCCGCTGTTCCTGCTGGCTGTGCACAGGCTGCTGCGCCGGCTGGCAGGACTATGACACGCGTGGGCCAGCGCGGCTCAGCCGGCACACGCCTGCCGGACCCAGGTGAGGACAGGTCGCCAGACGGGCACAGAGACTGACAGAAGCATGACGAAGTCCACATGGAAAATAAATAAATCATATTTTGGGGGAAGTTACACAAATGTAGAAGACCTAAAATAACGCATCTAGTTTCCAAATAAGGCGGAGTTTGGGCCATGCCGTATGTGTGGGGTCCACGGTTTCTCTACTTCTATGTAATTTTCTTTTTTACACTTTTCCTCCAAGTCTTCATTTTGCACGAACTGTTGAGAGATTATCTTTAGGGTAATATTTAAAAACGTTGGGTCAAAGCCTTTCTGACAAAGTGAACTATTTTTAGTAGATTATTGTGTTTAGGATTTTTTTTTAATTTACTTTTTTTGGGGGGCTTTTGTTTTTTATTAAATTATTTCTTCTGCGACATTTTGATTAGAAAAAGATACATCTTATCATAATTAAAATTCACTGTCAATAATATTTATTTTTAAATAAAGATTGGAAACAAGGTCAGACACTTGTTTATAAACTGTATTGTATATTGCTGAATAACAGTTGAATAAAAAACAACTTTGCAGTAACTTTCCGATGCCCGGTATGAGTGTTAAGCCTCGGTGCCCACTGCGCCTCCTGTTCTCTGACACCAACCGCCCTCTAGGCTGGATGTCACAGCCCAGGCGCCTGGCCGAGACCACGCTGAGTGGACGGGAGCATTGCCCAGTCCCTGGGAGACAGGGGACCTCGTGGAGGCCGGAGCAAGAGGTCCGGGAGGAACGGAGGCCGCCAGGAAGAGGTGTGTTATGAAGCGAGAGCCACGCTCCCCTCGTGGCGTAAACTCACGGCGCAATGCGTCTGCACACTCGGAGGTTAGACAGCAGGTGCATTTGCTGCCGTCGGCTGCTAGTTTGAAGAGGGAATTTGGAGAGAAGATGGGGCCTTCCACATTCCCTTCCTGTGCGGCGTCTAGAGATTGTCTCGAGCCTCAGAAACCCACGGGTGTGGGGCAGGTCACACGTACCTTAAGGAAATTGAGATGCCCCGGGGCGGGGGGCGGCGATTGTTCTTCATTCCATGACGGGCTCCCATTTCATAGCCAGATTGCATGGATTTATTGAAAATCTAGCCAGATTTTTTTGCCTGCAGTGTATACAAGTGTGGCTGCACTGAGCTGGCCACCAAACACCTCCCTTCTCTGCTGGCCGGGCGCGGTAGGACTCTGCTTCCTGCTACCCCGTGACAGGTCCGGCCAGGGCTCGGGCTGCTGAGTGGCCGATAGAAGAGATGCGTTTGGCTGCCAGTGCGTCCCTCCCAAGCTGTCCCTTCCTCTGACGTGAGGACAACAGCGAACCCTCTGCCAGCCTCGGTCCCAACGGCTGCGAGGGACAAAGCTTCCCCTCTAGACAGCGCCGAACACACAGCCACCTCTGCCCTTTGTCGCCACTGAGCCTGGAGTCGCTTGTCACCGCGGCAACACCCAGCCCGTCCTGGCTGGCCCAGCATCTGCTCGACTGTGTCCAGTTGTGCGGAAAGAGAAAACATGCATTTGGACAGTCCCGGGAGTGCAAGGACACCGCGCCCGTGCGAAGCAAACCTCAGGGCCGCTGTTTCTGGCGGGTACGTTAAGTTCTTCACATTTCATTTATATTGATCAGCACCGATTGGGCTGCCAATCTAATCATTTTGTCTGGTGGATGGTGACTCTGTCCAGAAGCAGCATCTCTTGTCACAGCCGACTCAGCACTGCGGCGGGCCAACGTCATGTCAGATACTGGTGCTCTGTGCTTGAAAGGAAAAAGGCCCGTCCCAGACACCAGGTTGAAGGAGACCACGTCCATGGGGCCAGATCGCTCCAGGGGCAGAGAGCCCAGAACCACCCCAGGTGGACACGTGTGGCCGTCATGGCCCCACCCACGAAGCGCCTGGGGCAGGGGAGGCAGGTGCGCCTGGCTCCTCGTTCTGCCCAAACAGGGGGCACCCCAGACACAGAGGAGACGGTTCCTCGGCTGCCTCCCGGGGCCGAGCACTTCCAGGAAGGAAGTTGCGGATGAGGCTGGCAAGTTCCCCGCAGTGGAGGCCTCACTCCACCCCAGCAGGAGCAAAGGGAACCCGGCCAAGGCCACAGGAAGCCACAGCGAGTGCCCCGACCCTGGGCCCCGAGGGGCGGCTGCCAGCATCCCTGCTGGTCAGGGCCCTGGACACGAAGGAGAAGTCAAGTCTGCACCTGCAATCCACAGTGCAGATTGACAGGGTCCCAGCCTTGCTTTCTGGGGTCCCTCTGCAGCACTCCAAGAATAAGGACAGAGAACAAGGAGCCCGCAGGGAATGTTATTAAACGCATGCAAACCAGGAGGGACACACACCCACAAGAAACGGAGAACCTGTCACTGGACTCACCACCCAAACTGCCTTTTCCTTTGGATTTTGGTTTCAGCCCAGGACAGATACGGGCTGGGACCAGAGAACAAGATGATTTATTTCTACTTTTTTTTAATTTCAGAATATTGCATGGGGTACAAATGCTTAGGTTACATGTGTTGCCTTTGCCCTGCCTGAGTCAGAGCTCTGGTCCCAGCCTCTGAGGACCACCCCAGCTGCTTGAGGGGACTGGGGAACTCTGCATCCACATAGCAATTATCACGGAAGTGAGGGGAGTGCACACGCCACCCCAGCCAGAGGCTGAGCTAGAGCAGGAAGGGGCGGTGAGGCTGGGGGCGGCCAGGCGTGGGGGAGCCCCTGCGCCCCACAGTAGGGATAAGGGATGCCCCCGCTTGGCAGCCTCTGGTGTTGTCGCCCCACCTGTGTCCAACTGCATTTGGGGGCATGGCCTTGGGTCAGGGACAGGAATTCTCGGAGCCCGACAGGAGGCGGCGTGAGCAGACACGGCGGGGCGTTCGGAGTCTCAGCTCTGCCGCAGCCCCACATTCCTGGCTACAGCTCTGACTCAGAGAGCAGAGCCCGGTCTGGTCCACGCCCGCGCTTGGCTGGGGGACAACAAACTGAGCCATTTGCGAGCTGCCAGCTGTGACTAAGGGGCTTCTGATGCTGACAGGCGGGGACAGTTCTTGCTCTTCCCGACTCTGTTTCTTCCCTGGGTCCCACCCCCACTTCAAGAGACAGCGGGCATCATTTTGCCAGGATTTCAGAGCGCGCGACACCTGCCTTTCCTGGACGACAGGTGGCAAGAGGCTTGGTGCACCTGCTCCCCGTGTGCATGCACATGTCCGTGCTCAGCAGCCTGCTGCTTTGGGACACTTCTGCTTGCCACCCAGTGAGTGACGTGGCCGCAGGAATGACCTAGCACCTGGGGAAACTTCAGCCAAGCTGGACAGCCGGCCTCGCACGGTGGAGCCGCCACCCTCAGGGCTCCAAGAAGACCTGGCACGACCTCATCCCAGTGGCCCTAGAAATGCTTGAGAAACCAGGACCTTTCTGAGGAACCCACCCCACTTTGTGGCTGTTGACGCAACATGAGGTAAAGTCTGGAAACACCACCAGAGGTGACCCGTTGCAAATGACAAAGACCTGATAGAAGACATGACTTCACGCCAAGTCTAATCTGCCACCAACCAGCAAAAACCCAACAAAGATCAGATTTTTTTTTCCCCTGCATGTGAATTTTTTAAAGGAAGAAATGATAAGTAGATTTTTAGTAGAAAATAGATATGATATCTTTTAGATTTTGAAATTAGAAAGGATTTCTTAAATGAGACCCAAAAAGTGGTGATTACAAAAGAAAATGTGGACAATTTTGACGACATTGTAACTGAGAGCATTTGTTTATCAGAAACCATAAAGTCAAAAGAGATTTATACAACACAGCCAACAAAGGACTAGTATCAAAAATGTATAAAGAATTCCTAGAAATCAGTAAGAAACAATACAATGGGAAGATGGACTAAAGACATGAACACCATAATATGAAAGAGAAAATACGGCCAGACGAAACATAAAAGATACGCAGCCGCCGTAGTGACCAGAAATGCAAATCAAAGCCACAGTGATTACGACCACTTAATTACCAAGAATTTAAGAGTCAGACAATACCCAGCGTTGTTGGAGCGGATATGAGCTCACAACATCGCTGATGTGTGGACTGTGGGAGTGTAAATCAGTAGAACCTCACTGGGAAATACTTTGGTGCCAACTCTTAAAATTGAACATTCGCATACATCGTGACCCAGAGACTTCACTCCCACGTGGCAAAACCTCTTGCTGCTGTGCGCCCGGGAACAGGCAGCAAAACTTCAAGACAGGCTCATCCACATTGCCCAGAAACAGACAAGTTCCCGTAAACAGGACAGTGACGGAGCCTCCCCAGGACCAGGACGGAACAGTACAAGATACGCCATCGAGTCACGGCGTATGAACTCAAGCAACAAGCAGGAAAAGATGAGTCTTAGCATCCATTAGTGGGAAAAAAGAAAGTCCCCAAAGCTTACATACAATATAATGCCCTTTTATAAAGTTAAAACCAAACTAAAACCAATAGATAGAGGAAGGGTGGACAGACAGTCTTCTTAAGAAAACATCCAGGTGAGACAAAGCTATCTAAAGAGGACAGCAAAGGAGGAGGAATGCGGACAGAGGACCAGTTACCTTGTGTGGGCAGGTGGAGGTGCGGGGAGCCCGCAGGTGGACGAAGGTGACCACCAAGCTCTTGGGTTGCACACTGGGTAGTGGGTCAGAGTCCTTTTTGCATTATCAAAAACGAATGAATGAATGAACAATGCCACACACAGATCAATGACAGTGCATCCTGAGGACAGTGATTAATCAACTCTGTGCAGGTGAAGTTAAAAACAAAGGAAGAAAAAAGGGTTCCATCTGGGATTTACATTAAAACAAAAACAAAGCGACAACTTTCCCTTTCCACAGCCCCCAAGACAAACTCACATCTAACTGAATCTCCTGCCCAGAGGCTGCAAACTGGCCGTTCCTGAGCCACGTCGCAGACGTACTGAGCTTGGCCTGCACAAGGATTTTTATTACTACTTTACAGTATCAGAAACTCTCATGTAAAAATCCAAATTTCTGGCTTCTCCTGGGAAAATCATAGTATGTGGCCACATGGGTCCCCCATTCCCATGTGGTGACGATTGCTGGTGTCAAGCGACAGCTGCCCCCTGTGATACAGCAGGGTCTTCCCGCTCTCCTGCAAGCCCTGCCTGCCACCCACCAGCCTGCCTCATGCAGGCACCTGTGAGCCTGAGTTTGCACCCAGAGGTCCTTCGCCGACCCCACCCTGCCTTTGTGCTCAACGGCTTCTGCTAGCTGTGGTCACTCTATTGACTTGACGGGGCCAGATGTCACCGCAGACATTCAGAATGTTCTCCAAAGAGGGGTGAAGCAAAGCAGTTTTAGAGTTAACCAGCATCCCATTCCCAAAGCAGGTAATTGATGTTTTCAAATAACATGTTTTCGATTTCAGAACACAGCCAAGAACTTAAATTGGATTGCAGATATCCCGAGTTTTCCTTTCCTTGCAAATGTTGATTTTTCTGTGCTTTTTTTTTTTTTTGGTAAATTATAGTATACAAAATTTTCTGGTTTTTCTCTGGAAGACAGTCTGCAGTGTGTCTACAGCACAATCTATGAACATGATTTTATCTACATAACCGATTCCTTTCCTTTGCAACTAGACATACGTCTGCTCCCTAAATACCCAAAGACTTGGCCATTATTGTTCAAGCTTCACTGACCCATTTCTAGGCCCCTCAATGGTAAAATTTTGCTCCCCCCGTCTCCACCCCAAATAGCTTCTCCAAACCATGTCCTAGTGAACCTGTGCTTTTAACTAAGAGAGACCACAAGTCACGTCTCAGAACGTTAATTCTCATAAAATGGGATGTCAGTTTTACAAGGAAGGCTCTCCTCTACCAGCAAAAACTGATTCCATTTGACTGATTAATTGTCCTTAGAACTGTCAACCACTTCCAGACTAGGGTGACAGCTTGGGAGGAGGCAGCCACGCAGCCTTGCGACGTGGGGCACGCCTGGGCGGGGGAAGCCGAGAGATTACAAATGCACAAATAATTAATTCAAATCAATACGGCCAGGGGTTCAGGCTGAGAGACATTCAATTATGTTGTTCAAAGGGAAGATGCTGATCTTCAGCGGGTCTGCTCCATGCTGCAAATAACAGTGTTTTTAATCTGTGCGGCAGGGATGTTAATCTTTCTCCGTGTAATCCAGTCTTCGGGGAATGCCACAAATATGTGGCACCGTGTGCGCAGGGCTCCTTGCCGAGGGCACTCAGCCAACCCCGCTCTGGCTGTCCCGCCTGCCTGTGTGTCAGTCTCAACACTCAGCTAGGAAATGCATGATGGGCTGATGGACGGATGGATGGATATAGAGGCAGAAAGAGAGAGAACGTTTTTCAGAGATTATCAGATCTCTCCCACCCCCCAACCATAAACAGTGTGTGACTCTGGGTTTTTGCCAGAGCCCACAGCACAAATAAATCCCCAAGGAATTATTGACATCCCAAAAGGATTCACGTTAGAATTCCTTTAAATAGCAAGCTCCTGTAGCATGTTTAAAATAGGATTTGAATCCCACTTTGATTATACAGAGAAATACAAACACGTGAACGAAGATTTGGGAAGTTGTCCACCAAGGTATTTAAAGTCTATCCCTCCACATACGTGGGATTGTGTGGACTTTAATGCCCGACCGAGGTCTGACTTTTCTGTGACTTGGACATTTATTACTTCTGTAATGAGATACAAGCAATGAAATATCTTTAATTTAACAAAGGACAATCCCCCCCCCCAAAAAAATGTTAAGATTCCATTTATAAAGATGCAACTGCCCACCTGTTCTAAGAAGGTTCGCTCAGTAACAGCAAGCTCTCCAGGAGCAGAGCGCTTTCCAGTCCTGCCTCCCTGTGGGCTCAGTGTGGCGGACAGCCCGAGGCACACTGGTGTGGGCGTCTCCTGCCACTCCTCAGCACCCCAAAAGCCATCCCAGGAGCTGGGGGGCGGCACCCAGGACACAGGGGAAGGAGAGGCTGGGAAGGTGGAGTGTCACGGAGACCACCCACCCACAAGGCTCTGCAGTGGTGGATGTTAACGACTAATATATTTATTCATTCAACAAACACATTATTACTCCGTGACGGCCCTGTATAGGAAAAAGAGATGGCTACGAGAGGATTTCCCTGCCCCCCAAAGGAGTTTGTGGTCCAGCAAGAGCAATAAACACATCCGCGGTTAACTGAAGTTCAAGTTGAACTGGGAGAGACATAGTAATGGGCTTAGAAAGGGCCCAGGAAGGGAAACAACTAACCGTGATAGGCTGGGGTTGGGGGGACGTTTGTAGACGTTTGAGCCGGGTCCCGAGGGCCCCTTCCCTGCCCTTCCCTCCCCTGGTGCCTGGAGAGCCCAGGGAGACGCGGGCACAGCCGGCTCCCTCTGCAACCAGAGCTGCTGCCGTATGGGCAAAAGTCAGTGCTTTTTCACCAGCGGCTGTCACCAGAAGTGGCAGCCGTCTTGCGTCTCTTTCTGAGCTATGTTGAGAGGCACAAACGAGAGCCTGGGAGTCTTCAGGTGTCTAAGCCAAAGGCAGCCTGCGTGGGGGTCTCGGAGCCCCCTGGGGAGCGTGGGTGAGTCTCCGGCCAGGGCCGTGACATGCAGTGTGTGCTAGAGCTTGAGCCGGGCTCAGAGATCAGTGCGTTCTGAGCAGTCCCCGCGGGCGGGGCCTGGGAGTGACAAGCCGCAGCGTGAATCAGAGGGCGCCTGTCGTGATGGAGACAGATGTGTGGGCTGGGCCAGGCTCGCCACAAATCAAAAATAACAAGGAAAACTCTGGTGAAATCAAACGAAAGAAACGTCGGCTCTTATCCTTGCCAGGGCCGAGCTGTTCTGTGTGCAGAGACGCACCCAGCACAGTGGACACGGGCCATGTGGAGATTTTGCAGATGAACCGGCACGTCCGGGTCTGAAGGATGCATTTCTCCACCGTGCAAAAAGCTAAATTCAGTCAAATAAATGAGAAATTTACTATTTCCCCCCTGAATTTTACGAGGCAGGGACTAACAAAATGATCTATCCAGCAGGAAATATGTTAGCAATTGGTTTCTATTTATTAAAGAGCTGTTTGATGCTTGGCATGCCACAGTGTGCGTGTTCCGCAAAATAGAAATTATTTTTTTTTTTTTAGACAGAGTCTCACTCTGTTGCCCAGGCTAGAGTGAGTGCTGTGGCGTCAGCCTAGCTCACAGCAACCTCAAACTCCTGGGCTCAAGCGATCCTCCTGCCTCAGCCTCCCGAGTAGCTGGGACTACAGGCATGCGCCACCATGCCCGGCTAAGTTTTTCTATATATATATTTTTAGCTGTCCAGCTAATTTCTTTCTATTTTTTAGTAGAGACGGGGTCTCGCTCTTGCTCAGGCTGGTCTTGAACTCGTGAGTTCAAACGATCCTCCCGCCTCGGCCTCCCAAGTGCTAGGATTACAGGCGTGAGCCACCGCGCCCGGCCGCAAAGTAGAAATTTATAGGAAGAAATCCATGAAGCCAGAGAGAAAGCTGAGATTCTGTCCCTGCTTGTTGCTATAAATACCGTTCTCAGTTTCCCAGTGACATTGGCAAGGCGGAACTTTAGCTGTCAGATCACGTGCAAATGAGCCTCGAGACAGCGATTCAGCCTTTCCAATTTGGGGTCATCTCCTGCGTTTCCACATCTAGATCACTTAGGCGTTGCGGGCTGCAGATGTGGCCTTCAGGCGTGTCATGGCTACACAGATGTTTCTGTGCCACATGTGACATCCCCTCAGCCCTCTCTGACTTCAGCCCCAGCTGGGGCGAAGCTTCTGGAATACTGACCGAGGTTCCTGTGTAGGACAGAGAGAGTACGCAAGGGTGCACCCTGCACCTCTCTGCTTCTCCACCGCGGCTTCCTCCGAGGGTCTCCACTGTCCCCCCAGATGTCCCCAAGCCCCGTCCCCCGCAGAGCCTCCAAGGCAAGCTGCCTGGTCTGGGGTGCGGCTGGGCCCCCTGGCCACCACAGCGACCTGGATGACACGTCCTTCATTGGCTTTTCCTTCCTCCACACTCACTCTCTCTGCCCCTCCTTTCTGCTTTCTGGAATCATCCCCAGATAAATTATTTCCGCCTAAGGCCTTGCCCCAGGCTGGTGACAACACGGACCTTGCGGTTGTCAGCTACCCATTCCTCCTTCCTCAGGGCACAAACCGGGTGTTTCCTTGAAAAGCCACCAGGCTCTCACGTGTGCAGATTGGTGGGAGGCAGATCCACATGGGAGACTATTCTGCCAAATGCCCCCAGTCCCCGTCCCCAGTGCAGCCTCTGGGACAAGCACTGACCCCTGACTCAGACTGGCACCTCTGGGCCCCCACAGGAGGGAAGCTACAGTGAGGGAGAAGCTCAGGCCATTCCCCGGTGGCAGTGGCTCGGTTTACCCAACTGTCCTTGCTGCATGGCCCTGGCTGTGGCCTCTTCGCCTGGTCCACTCAGCCACTTAGTGCCACCTACCGCCCACGTGCCTGACACCCCCACAGAGAGCTCCCTCCTCTACTGAAGCTAGCCAGAGCCAGATCCGGATGATGCCACCACAAACCCCAGCTGACAAGGTGACCTGCAGGAAGAGACACCAGCTGAAGCCAGCCCAGGCTGACAAGGGGACTTGTCAGAACGGAGAGGAGGCTCATGGAGCCCAGGGCTGGGATCCCAGCTGTGCCTCGGGATGGGGCTGGAACCAGACCATAAAATCCATCAGCTGTGATCTGAACGTTCATGTCCTCCCCAAATTCATTTGTTGGAATCTAACCCTCAAGGTGACGGTGTTAGGAGGCGAGGCCTTTCAGAGGTGATTAGGTGATAAAGGTCCTATGGAGTTAGTACCCTCCTGGAAGAGACCCCAGCGAGCCCCTCCCCCCACTGCCACGCAAGGAGGCGGCATCTGTGACCCGGGAAGCAGCCCTCACCAGACACAGATCTGCTGGGACCTTGATCTTGGACTTCCCAGCCCCAGTCACGTGAGAAATGAATTTCTGCTGTTTATAAGTGACCCAGTCTGCGGTGTTTTGTTATGGCAACTTGAACGGACTGAGACACGATCCCCCGCCACTGCCTAACATATCTGCTTCAACCTCCTCTCCACCGACTGGCGCCCCTGCTCAGGGCCTCGCCGCTGGTGAAAAATGACCCACGGTCTATTGTTCATCTAATCCTCCAGCCGCCCGATTTCTCTCTCTCACACACAGTCATAACCCAAATTCCCAGGGAAGAGCTCTGATTGGATGCGCCCGAATTCACTCAGTCAGCTGTGACAAGGAGCTGCGGCATCTGATGTGGCTGCCACCCCCACCCCACTGCGGGTGAAGGAAGCTCTCAAGTGCCACTGGGGTCTGGGAAGACACCGTCACGGCTGTGCGTTACAGCAGCGCTTCTCAGACATCTCTGTGCAAACGGGTCACAGGAGCATCCTGCAAAAATGCAGGTCTTGTTTTGCCCGGCCTGGGGTGGGGCCTGGAGTCTGCATTTCTAGCAAGCTCCCGGGCGGTGCTGGTGTCTCTGTGCACGGCCCACACTTTGAGGAGCAGGGAGTCACAGGATCGGCTAAGGAGGACACGTCACCCCTCTTCAGCTCACGAAGCAGGCTCCCCTCCCTCCCAAAAGAGAAACCTGTTTGCTCAACAGCAAAGATTAGAAGGAAGACTTCTTGCTAGCCGAGATCCGGTAAGGAATGAGTTGTCGATGACATTTCGATGGGGCTTTTTTTACACAGGGACATTGAACACAGCCGACAAACCAAACCAAACCATTAAACTTTCAGTAAGCGACTACTTTGGCCAAGTCATGATCAGACCAGATCAAGTCAGACCTGAGCCTCACCTTACCATCCGCCAGGGATCACGGTGGGGATATCGCGCGTTGACCGTTAGCAGGGGTACAACATCTGGACACAGCTCTCTGGGCTCAGTCGCCTGCACTGGCCATGCCGAAGGCATGTGCTTCCCCTGTCCCCCTGCCCAGGCCCCACAGTGTCCCCAGCTGTCGGTCCTGGGACCCCCTGCCTGCCGTAAATCCCGCCCCCCACCACACCCCTGCTGTCCCCTGCCTGCACAGAGGAGCACACCTGTGCCCTCCCCAACACCTGCTCTTGTCCCGTGCTGCCTGTCTGGGGCCCCCACTGCGACGGCACCAGACCCCCGTTTCCACCGCGATAGCCAGCGTGGCCTTTCACAGACCCTCCCTTCCTACTGGCCAGTCCGCACACAGCCAGGGCCTCTGCCCGGGGCTCCCCAGGTGTGCGGCGGGCTCCTTCAGGGCAGCAACAGAATCTCACTGGAGACCCTACAAACATGCCTCAGGGCCTGTGAGGTTTCCGGATGGCGGGGTCCCTGCATCCCACCAGGAACAGGCACGTGGGGGCCCAGCAGGGCCACGTGGGCCTGTGCTCCAGGAGTGGCCCTTCCACGGGGAGCCCACTGGACGGCAGAGGCAGCACAGCCTGACACGGGTCACCCAGCACTTCACGCTGCCGCTGTCCCTGCCCCTGCATCCAGCCTCTCTTCTGGAAAAGCCGCGCAGACCCAGCGTTGGAGCCCGAATGAGCCTGTGGCCCTCACGAGGCCACTCGTAGCTGTAGGCCCGGCCTGGAGCCAGGAGTCTCTTCTCGGCACCCGCACTCAAGAGCAGCCTGCAGCCCTCACCAGGAATGGCCAGGACCAGTTCAAGTGCACACAACAGAGAAACAACTCACGCGGCCGAGAAGCTCGGCCATGGCTGGATCCAGGGGGCCAACGTCACCGGGACCAACTCGCCCTCTGTCTCCCAGCCCTGCTCTCCTCGGGGCCCGCACTCTCCGAGACCGGTCCCTCTCCGCCTGGTGACTCCACCCGCTGAGCCACACGAGGGACGAGGGACGACTGCGTTCCCCAGAGCCCTAGCACAGGGCCTGGGCCCGACTCCCATCCGTCTGGTCTGCGTCATGCGCTGGACAGAACCCTTGACAGTGGCCAGGGCCATGCAGCCAGGCGTGAGTCATAGCCTGTCACCAGAGCACAGGACTGAGGGTGGGAGAATAGGGCTCCCCAAAGGGAAGTTGAGGGGCTGCTAACAAAAGAGCCAAGCAAATTACAGTTTGGCTGAAACAATAAAATCTCTGGGAACAACATGGAGCTCCTATCAATGCGATTACTACACATAATATCACACTAAGCGGTTGTCCAGCATGCTCACGGAATAGCATGTCCCGGACAACCCACATTTCCAGGTAACACGGCTGAACCACACGCCCCACACAGATCACTGAATGTCTCAGTTCCGGTTGCCCCAGATGCGGGTCCCGAGATGAGAGACTGAACAAAAGCAGTCTGTTTGGGAGGTCATGGAATACCTGTAGGGTAGAGAGAAAGTGAGACCAGGAAGGGAAGCACCCAGTAAAGGGTGTGTTGTCAGGGAGTTGCCATCGTGGGAGGTTAGAACTAATCAGCTGGGAACTAATAGCACTGGGGTGTCCCACCGGGAACCCCAGTCCCACGGGAGATGGCAAAACACGCCTCCCTGTCGTCCCACCGGAGGGTGTCTGTCCCTCCGAGAGCTGTCCTGGGCTGCGGGTTCCCTGGCACTTCCGGCTGGCTGTGCCCAGGGATGGGATGCAGGAGCTGGCCTCGGGAGGGGCTGCCTGCCCCAAGAGTGGGAAGGGAGAGAGGCCGGGCAAGGAGCCAACAGCATCCCCTGCGGCAGTTTCCACTGTCCCGGCCGCCCTAAAGCCACTGGAGACCCCGTAATTGCCCCAGCCCGGTAACAGGAATGTCATTTCCCACAGTGCCAAGCCCCTTACAAAAATGTAGTCAGTACAGATTCTTGACAAAGCATTGAGCAAAGTCACTTTGTGGGGCTTAAAACTTAGAAATGTCTCCTTCGAGGATGATATTTTATTCTTCTTTTATATTATTCTCACTACGAATTTCAAAACATTTTATAAATAACATGGTATCTAAGCCACCCTGAGAAGAGAAAACTGAATTTCAAATGGTTTTTTTTTTCTTAAGTCAATTTCTTTTTTTAAAAGATCCAAACTGGTTGCATGACCTTCTGGCATGACCTTCTGGAGACGCCACCGACACACCGACTTTTGCTCTTTCCACCTGTTCACTGGATGCCACCACAGCAGATGTAGAAACTGTCCTCTCGCGGATTACCATGGCCGGTCCCCAGGGCTTGTCCCCATGTGTTTCATCCTGAAGACAGAAAACCTGAGAGTTAAAGAGGGAACACTCTTCTCCCACAGGGCCGGAGCAGAGGGTTTGATCATCATACGTAAGGGTCTCTCCAGCTGCAGCGTCAGCCTGACGCTCACACGGCACTTTTCCGTGTCAGAGGCAATTTCACGTCCATCGTCCTGTGTGAGCCCCTGCGAGGTGGGGGACGTGGATCGTGAGCCCCGCCCCACGGGCAGGGCAGGTGCTGAGGCTGCCGGAGGAGGCGGGAGCCAAGCCAGACGCTACCCACTGGGCCCCCGAGGAAAGGTCTTTACCCCACTGGTCCCAGACGCTTGGCTTCTCGAATTAGTAAAATTATTATATTGAAACATCCAGCATTGCCATTCTAGTGGTCAAAGTGATCAAATAACAGCCAATTTGCCATTTTATGGGTCAGAAACAGTCGAATATTAGCAATTTCACATGATTCAACCCAGTAGAAAAACAATTTGGAAAGCTGACTTGGGTGAGGAAGAACACTGGGGAAACTCTGTCATCACTGCCATTTCCCACAGGACAGGCATTCTAAGCAAGAAAGCTTGGAGGTCACTCGTCCCAGAACACTGGGCCTTGTGCGTACAGAGCACCTGCTGTGTGGACCGTGCTGTGCTCTTTGGAGCTGGTTTGGGAGCCAGGCAGCCAAGTCCCTCTGGAGTCTCCAAGGCTGACTTCTCAGGAATTCCCATCCTGGAGCCCTCGCCACGGGAGCCTGGGCCCCAGGGAGGGGCTCCAATTCCACTGTCCCCTCTTTCAGCCACTGACCTCCCCAGCAAGACCTGCCACCCCCAAGAAAGGGAAGGCAGCAGAAGGTAGGAGGCAGCTGTCACCTGGTCCCCAGGTAAGGCAAGGCAAAGCGTCCGAGGGGCCGCAAAGTGGCTGAGGAGGTGGTGTGACCGTGGAACCCCCCCACTGCATGACAAGGGAGCGACTCCTCTGACGCGTCACACAGCAGAAAGCCTCGGCCCGGACACAGCGACGACTCACAACACACCACTGTTCCGAGACAATTCACTTTATGTTAAAGAAACAGAAATATGTGTGTTTCCTCTTTCTCTGCACGGAGCTCCGTGTTTAAATGAAGCATTTTCAAGAACTAGCCCCACAGATCGTCATCCTCACGGCATTACTTCTGATTGCGTTGTTGCTGGACTGCAGAGCACCAGAGCGAGTCATTTGGGAGCCGTGATGCCCGGGGGACCAGCGATGGCTTGACTTTCCGTGCCAAGCCCACCACTGGGGAAACCTGGCCTGAGGACGGCAGTGCGGGTCCAGCCTCCCCTCCCAGCGGCCTTATTGGATATCTCACGGCTCTCCACGTCAGGGAGGAAAACACAGACGAGGAGGCACCTCGTGCTACAGAACAGTCTCCCAGAGAGACACGTGAAGTCCAAGAACGCGTGTCAGCCGGTTACCATGTGCCTGCCGCCAGGCTGTGAGCTCCAGGGCTGCACAGACAAGCACAGGTTAGTTCCTGGCTACAAGAGAGCCAGAGTCTGGATCCGTCAGCAGAGACACTCAGGATGAAGACAAGCTGGGGACATTTCTTTGAGAAGGGAAGTCTAGACCTGAGTCTCCATTAAAAAAAAAAATAGAGTTAGGAGAAAAATAAGGTGCCGTGAGACTGGCTGCCGAGACCTTGCTTCTCTTGGTCGTCATGGATTCGTTGAGAAAATGCTGCCAGGAGAAGCCAGTACGGGGGGCAGGGGCAGGATTCAGAGAGGGGAGAGGGCAAACAAGGGAATGATTTAGAGGACGTCCCAGACCTGGCCTGATCCCCTGGGAAGCTCCGGAGCATAAATTACAACCAGGGTTTAACCTGCCCCGAGGCAATGACACCAGCCATCGGCTGTGGGTGGCTCCGAGGTGGGAAAACACAAATTCCCAGGTGCTTCTCTGGGTGCTTGGGAGGAGGCCCTGGCACCTGAGAACAGCCCACAGCAGGTGGCAGGTGTGATCTGTGAGCAGAAAGCACAGACGTGCTCGGGGATGGATGCCTGGGGTTGATGACAGTGTCCAATAGGAAGGGGTGGACACGACACCCAGTCTGTAACAGCCT
Source organism: Varecia variegata (assembly GCA_028533085.1). Classification (NCBI taxonomy): domain Eukaryota; kingdom Metazoa; phylum Chordata; class Mammalia; order Primates; family Lemuridae; genus Varecia; species Varecia variegata. Next base: position 31,513,716 of record CM052449.1, on the reverse strand, counting down.
GTGTGTGACTCTATCCCAGCCCTGAGATGCGGATGGAAGGAGAGTCGCCGAGCTCAGGCCTGAACACAAGACCCCAAGCACAATCAGCCCCTCTGTCCGCTCCCTTTCAGTTGTGCGAGCCCTCCGACTTTGCTCCTCCTTTTCAAAGTCAGTTTAGCTATTCTAGGTCCTTTCACTTCCACGTAAAATTTTAAATTAGCACATAATTTTCTACAAAAATGCCTTTGGGATTTTGACTGGGATTGTGTTGACTCTATAGGTCAAACTGGAGAGGATCAACGCCTGAACCATGCTGAGCCTCTGCTCCATGAGCATGGTGTATTCCTCCCTGCTTTTTGGGTCTGTTTCTCCCCATTTCTTAGGTTTGCAATACATTGCCAATGATTTCTTTCAGCAATATTTTGTGGGTTTCAATCTGCAAGTCTTGTACATCTTTTGCCAAATTTATCTTTAGATATTTCAAAATCTTTGATGCTATTGTATTATTTTAAATTTCTGATGGTTGATAGTATATGGAAATACAATGTGCATATTGACCTTTTTCTTATAGCCTTGCTGAACTCATTTATAAGTTCTGTAGCTTTTTTGTAGATTCCTTAGGATTTTTTCCCATAGGTGAAGATGCAGTCAACAAATAGATGTGGTTTTGCTTCTCTTTTCTTAACTCTAGGCTTGTTTCTTTCTTTGCATGCCTTAGTGCTCTCACAATTAATACGCAGAAACTCCAGCATAATGAGGAAGTACCAAGAGTGGACATCCGCCTCTCCTACTGATCTTACGGGAAAAGCATTTTGCTTTTCACCATTAAGTATGATGTTACAAGAAGACTTTTCACAGAAACCTTTCATCAGGCTGAAAAAATTTCCTTCTGTTCCTACTTTACTGAGGATTTTATCATGATCAGATGTTGCATTTTGTCAGGTGATTTTTCCGCATCTATTGAGATAAACAGATGATATTCCTTTTTCAGTCTGTTAAAGGTGAATCACCCTGATTTATCGTCAAATGTTAACCTGACCTTGCCTTCCTGGGATAAACTGCTTGGTCACGATTCTTGGTGTTTTGTTGGACCCAATTTGGTAAAATTTTGCTAAGAATTTTTGCATCTGTGTCCATGAGAAATGTTAATTACAAGTTCTCTTTTCCTCTAATGTCCTTTTTCTGGTTTTGAAATTAATGGTAACACTGACCTTGTAGAATGAATTAGGAAGTACTTTCTCATTTTCAATTCTCTGGAAGAGTTTGGGTAGAACTGGCATTATTTCTTCCGTAAATGATTGGCAGAAATCCCCTCCGAAGCCACCTGGGCCTGGAATTTTCTTTGGAGGAAGGTTTTTAACTTTCAACTTAATGTCTTTAATAAACACAGGGCTGTTTGAGTTATCAACTTTATTTTAGTAAGCATTGGTCATTTCAAGAAATCTGCTCACCGTCTCAGTCGTGGGCGGGTGCCGAGCACTTTCCTTACTGCCCCCTGCGTTACAAGGCTGCTCCGCTCTGGCTGTTGGAACACGCCCAGCTCAGCCCTGTGAGCTCCAGAAATTGTTCTGCCTGCGTCCTGCCGGTGGCCTCAGGTGGTGTCCTCACACATGCACGGAGGGACACTCAGCTGAAGGCCGAGTGGGACGGGCAGGTCTCCGAGCACGCCCGCCTCACGCCCTCTGCGACCCAGGGAAACCTCTGGGCCCTGTTGCCCCCCCCACCCCGTCCAGGAAGTCGCCCTGCAGTGAGCTCGGGGAACCCAGCACTCACCCCAGCTGCCCCTTTTCTCACAGGTCACTGCCCTGTGCTGCCTTTTGGTCAATGTCTGGAAACAGTTACTTCAAACAGTTTGTCTGTTCTTTTAGCTGTTTATGACGGGAGGGCAAACCTGGTGGCTAGCACGCCGTGGGGTCCAGAGCAGAAGTCCACGGTGGACCCCCAAGTGCAGACGTCCCGCAGACCGTCGTCAGGAACGGGAGGGGCTGGCACCAGAGATGGGGGAGAGCAAATGCCGGGGCTGGCGACTGAAACACGCGCACGATCGGAGAGCTGATACCCAGCGGGGACAGAACCTTACAGACAAAACCCGCCGGGCAGTGTGGGCGCACGGGAGACCCAGGAGAGAAGGCGAAGAAAGAGGGGAAAACAGAAAAGCTCATCAAAGGCTGAGGCCATGGACCCCGGGGCTCAGAGGTTTTCAAGAAACTGACGGGCTCCACATGCCCAGTGCCCCGAGACCCCGGGCACCGCAGCTGGGAGGGCGCACTCCCGGGCCCAATGTCACCAGGCTGTGGGGGCAGCCTGCGCTGCCATCTCGTGTGCTGGCTCCACTGGTTTGACCAGTGCGGGAACTTGGCCCCGTGGCCAGAGGAGACCGAGATGGGGGCGGGGGTGAAGGAGGTGGGAGCAGCACAGGCCACACACTCAAGAGCAGAGTAGGGGCTGGAGGGGAAGCCCGGACCAGGGCAGAAGGTCGAGGGACTTATTCTTAGTTTCCGAGTCCCAAGCCTGTGCATAGCCCGAGGAAGACAAGGCCATCGGCAGGTGGAGCCTGGGATATAGAAGGAGGAGTCTGGATGCAGCAAGGTCCCAGGAGGTGGGAAGGGGAAGGCCCGGCCCTGGGCAGGAGAGAGGAGGGGACGCCAGAGTGGAAGGTGCTGCGGAGCAGAGAGAGAACAAGTCTGTGATCCAACCACCGCCCTCCCTGTTTGCCAAGAGAGGTCAGCGACACGCAGGCAGGTCATGGGCGAGACTGCAGACGACCTGACCACCAGCTTTGTTTCGACTGGTCCAAACCTGTGGTCTGAGACCTGTCCCCACAGCTGGTGGCAGGGAGTCCCACACACGCAGGGAGGCAGTGGGCGTCTGTGCGTGGTGCTCAAGGCCACAGTTTGGGACCACTTTGGGTCACCCACGTGGCGTAACACATACAAGACACTAAAAAAAATCCATTCTCCGTAGCACCTGTACCTGGAGCATTAGGTTCCACACGGGAGAGGTGGAACTACCTGGTTTCTACAAAGGAGAAGTGTGTCAGCGAGAGCTCTCGTGGTTCACAGAATCCGGCCATCCAAACCAGCTTAAGCCAAAAGGGAATTTGTGGGGCTGGATTCAGCTGCAGCTGGGTCTGACGCACGGAAAGCTCAGGTCCCAGCTCTCAGGTCTGCCTGACGCACAAGTGGCTACGCTGGGGGTAGCAAGTCCACCTGCTCAACAGAAGGTCCAGATTCGAGTCGTCCTGGTTCCAGCTGGCCCGGCCTGGTTAATGAGCTTATCGTGAACCAACCACGAGGGCCAGGGCTGACTGGGGGAGCCCAGGAGAGAATCAGCCTCATTGAATGCAAACAGGCTGAGAAGGGTGGGTGGATCCTCCACCAAAGATCAGGTAAGCCATTCTGACGGGAGCAGATGCTGGAGGTCAGAACCGCCACCCGCGGGAAACCTGCAGGGCCCACTCCAAGGCATCAGCCCCGGGAGGACAGCTCCAGGAACGGAGAACACGGACACAGGGAGACGAGACCTAAACGTGTGTTTGCGATGGAATTTCGTCTTCACGGGGCATGTGTGTGAAGGAGAGAGACGGTGAGCCACAGGCTCGGAAAATGAAAATGCCATTCTGGAAACGCTGCACTTTCGGATGGCACAGGATGGAGTTTAGAAAACCAGCCTCCACCGGCTCCCTCCGCCTTCCAGCTTGCCGCCCCTTCCGCTCGGCTGCAAAGGAACCCACAATCCCAGCTCAAGAACTCAGATGGAACAAACTCCTTTATTAAATAAACTTCATTTGGGGGCTGGCTGCCTTGGGCCCTGGGAGAAAACGCATCTTTGCTTTTGCTGAGACCAATCTAGGTCGGCAAAGCAAAAGCTTCCTTTTCTGTTTTTTAGAGACAGGAACCTGAGCTCAGATGAAGGGCAGAGGTGCAAGGTGGAGAAGAGAAGATGATCGCAGCAGGGGCAGGCTCAGAAGCCACCTGCTGCTTCTGCCCAGCACTCTGCCAGGAAAGCCCTTTGAATCAGGCATCTCCGTGTCCCAAGCAGGCAGCAGCAGCAACCCCAGGGCGGACTCAGAGCTCTCCGCGCTGCCTGGGGCCTGCGGCAGAGGTTCCAGAGGGAGTTCTTGTAGGGGCCCCCAGTTTGTTCAGGAGAGAGAACAAACATGGGGAGACCTGGGGGCTCTGTTCTCCACCCCATATCCCTCTGCTGGCAGCAGACGGCCCTGCAGTCACCAGCCTTCCAGAGGCCTCCTGGTACTGCTGTCCCTTCCCACGCTGAGTAGAACCGGCCCACGCAACCAAGAGAATATTGCAGAAGTGATGGTGTCTTTGGAGGGTAGGTCACGAAAGACTGCAGCTTTGACCTTGCTCTCTCGGATCATTCACCCTGGGAGAAGCCAGCTGAAGATACTCGAACAGCCCTCGAACGTGACAAAGAACCGAGGTCCCTTGCCGACATCCACATGGGTGGGTCAGCTTGGGAGCAGACTCTCCACCCGCAGCCAAGCCTTCAGACGAGCAGAGCCCTGGCTGATGTCTGGACCGCAAGATGAGCGACCCTAAGCCAGAGCTACTCAATTCAGCCACAGAAACCGAGATAACAAATGTCATTTAAGCCACTGAGTTTGGGGGCAATTTGTAATGCAATAATAAATAACAAAGCTCTATTTCCAGATACAAACAAACTATTGAGTCTTATCTCCTTGTTATCCATCTCATGTTTGCAAGACTCGCTCTCACTGGGTGCTGTGATCCCATCTCGCCGGACAGATGGAAGATTCCTGAAGGCAGAGACCAGGTTGTAATTAATCCCTCTAAGTGTCCATGTCCCTAATTCCCCACACACCGTAAACGCTGCACAAACACCATATTAGCTTGAATTTCTCCCTGTGTGGGAGAAACTCTGGGAGCACAGCAGTGTCTCCCTTTCCCAGAAATTTTCTTCCTCAACTCAAGATGAGAGATGCAGCTTTTCAATTAACAGAAACCTTATCAACCCAGATCTCGCCTAGTTTGATGTGACTGGGGGGGGGGCTGCTCCTTGCAGAGAAATCAGCCTCTTGCAAAGGAGTTTGCAAGTCGATGCGACCAATCCCAGGACCCTGGGTCCAGCAGGCAGCTTCAATACCTGACCTCTCTACAGCCCAGACCAGCACACGTGTCAACTTGGCCCGTTCCCTGTCCCCGCTGAGTCACGGGCTTCAGACTGTCTGCTCAGCCCTGAGGACTGACTGCACAGCCACTACCTGCCTGCCGCTTTGTGGAGGTGACCAGCGCTTGCATTCAGTGAGGGGAGACATTCTCATGGAAAGACCAGCTGTGCTCAAATCGGAATTCGCCAAGGACTGGTTAGGGTGTCATTGACCGTAAATGGTCCTGGAGAACTGAGGAAGGGGTCTTCATTCAGAGAAAATGTGCCACCTGCCCCCCTCCTCCAGGCACAGGACCCCCCAGGGAATTCATGGTCTGGCCGAGAAAGCTTGCCAGGCCGGGGCTTCTAACCCGCTAGAGACAGTAACCTTTAATTTTTTTCAGTTTTTTTTTTCAAATTTTTTTTTTTTTTTTTTTTTGAGACAGAGTCTCACTCTCTTGCCTGGGCTAGAGTGCCATGGTGTCAGCCTAGCTTATAGCAACCTCAAACTCCTGGGCTCAAGCAATCCTCCTGCCTCAGCCTCCCGAGTAGCTGGGACTACAGGCATGTGCCACCATGCCCGGCTAACTTTTTTCTATATATTTTTTTAGTTGTCCGGTTAATTTTTCTATTTTTTTAGTAGAGACGGGGTCTCGCTCTTGCTCAGGCTGGTCTCGAACTCCTGACCTCGAGCGATCCGCCCGCCTCGGCCTCCCAGAGTGCTAGGATTACAGGCGTGAGCCACCGCACCCGGCCCGGCTAGAGACAGTAAACTTTAGCAGGGTTTAATGGGGGGAGCAGGAAGTGGCTGGGAAGGAAGGAAGGATGGTCCAAACTGCGGAGGTATCAGGAACAATCAGTCTGGTGAGGCAGGGGCGACAAGAGCTTGTCATGACCAGGCATGAAGCAGGAACTGGGTGACAAGAGATGAGGTTGGGGACACACATCGTGGAGACAACGCGTCACTGGTCTCTCACATTTCTGCACCTTTCCTACATCGGGGGTGGCAGCCCCTGCTCCCCAGAGCACCCTCTCAGGCCAGGGCAGCAATGCACCAAGAGGCTCCGACACTTGAGGGTCCCACAGCCCAGGGAGTAAGGCTTCTCTGATCCTCTTCCTGGCCAGCTGTCGAAACACTGCATCTGCTCAGACCACAGGTATTTCTCACACAGGTGACAGTTACTCAGGCCCACGTTAAAGACGACAAAAACACACCAAAAAAATGGCATTAAAGAATGCGATAGGTCAATACTCCATCTAAAACCATAGAAGCCTTTGATGTTGGATTATTTCTCTCTATATATTTGACACAGTCAATTGTCACCTTTCAACTTCAGTTTTCTCACAATGGTGATAAAATACAGGGTTTAGGAAAGAAACGTGTGCCATAGCGGACGAAGGAGGCTCTTCTCTCTGGAACACAAGGAGCAGAGGCTGCCCCAAGCTCTGCCGTGTCGTTTTCCTTCTCATTACAGCCCGGGGAGCATCGAGCAGTGATAGTACGAGAGGATCGGAGCAGCATTTAAGTCTCCACCTTCGGGGTCCCTCTGCCAGGTGCAATTTCCCACTTTATTGCCTGTTGGGTATGTTGGCAAAATCCCATCTCCCAGGTCCCCCCAGTGGTACATCACACAGCCTTAACCCTCCAATTAGTGCCTGGCGGGAGGCTGATGTGCTGAAAATTAACATCGTTGGTCTTCATCCAAGAATATGGTCAACAAGGCATAATTTTTTCTGATCAATGTTGCTGATCGATTACCTAATAAAGATGGAAAAAAGGACCCTGGCGTCAGAGTGAGCTGCTTCTCCCACGCGTGCTTCTCCCGCGTGGTTCTCACGCACCCCAGGGCTGACTCTGCTGGGATCCTGCCAGAGTAACAGAAGACCCGCCAGGCACAGTGAAAAACTCCTGCCCTAGGCTTCCGGGGGAGCACGTCTGTCTCCAGGAGGGGGAGGGAGAGGAAGACCCGCACCTCCCAAAGCAACCAGCCTGGGGGGGCAGAACCTGGTGCCTGCCACAGCCGGGGAAGGCAAAGTGGCCCACCTTCCAGAAGAGGCCAGCACCAGCAGCTCCCCACACCCGCCCCTCTGGTACTGGGCATCTCTGTGCCAAGGTTTGTTGGGATCCTCGGTGGGAGGCAGACCACAGAATAATAAGAAAAGGAAAGAATTTACTTCACCCCGATTCCATCCAACCGAGATAAGTCAAGCTCCTGGGACTCCACCCAGGGCGATGGAATTCTAACTCCAGGTTTCCCGCTGGCTCGCAGGCAAAAGGGTGAGGTCACCCACGTGTCAGTCCTGTCTCCCCACTTTTTATCTCCTCCCAGAGCTCCTCCTCCTCGACTCCCCTCCCGCCTCCATCAGTGGAGCCACCAGTCACACTGCGGGGCTTATTTATCACCCTCACTGGAGGTATTTGCATTTCAAAAAAAAACCCTGGAGAAGGCAAAGCTGTGGTTCCCTGGGGCGGGAGCTCAGTCCCTGCCACACCTTTGGGGTGGGGACCGGCATTTACACGGTGGCCCTGGAGTCCTTACGAAGCCACCTTCTCTGCCTGGGCGTGAGGTCCGCCCCTCTGGAGCCTTTCAGATGCTTTGAGACTTTCCACCATTCATATGTTCTTCCTCCAACCGTGGGTACGCATGACGGTGACAGGCGGTGCAGTGACAGCATGGCAGGGCTTAACCATTCCAGGCAGGGCTTAACCATTCCCACCGCCCCCTCCGCCTTCGGCCTCTGCTCCACCAGCGCTTGTTGCCCTTGACAAGGAGGAGGGGGTATGGCAATCAAGTGGCTCTCAACCCAGATGTCACCAATAAATGTCACCCGACAGTCACCAACATCCAAAAATAAATAAAGCTTAATTGGTAGCAATTTTGCTAAGTAATTTCAGCTCCCTTTGTCTCAGTTTCTACCTCTACATAGAAAAGGACACTTGTCACATGGAATTCAGTGGAACGTCACATGTCACTTGTCACATGGAATTCATGCCGAGACATCACTGCCCAGTGTCACATTGTTTACTCTGCGGTACGCATGTGTCTCTTTCCATTGTAATAACAAGGTCACTGGGCAGAAAATCATTTCATACGAAAAGGGAAAAAGGTCACCTCCAAAACCAAAATGAAACAAAAAACCCATCAGACCGGAGTGGAAATCAGTCCCCATCGACCCCTGGCCTTCCTCCCAGCAGCCCCGTGAACCCTGGCCGCCCTCCTTCCACCTGGGGACGCCCCCCAATTTCTGAATGTCTCCAGCAGTCACGCCTCTTCCCCAGGGGCTCGAAATTTCTCTCCTCTTAACCTCTCTTATTTAAGTCACTGGACTCTGTGCTGTCTGCTCTGAAGTGATCTAAATTCAGTTGCATTGTTTGTAGAGAAATAACTGCAGCTCCCGGATGTCCGAGGTCTCTGGTCACAAGGGCTGTGATTCTTTGAAGTGGCTGATAAACCGGGTTTTTGACAGGCGTGGAGGGAGGTAACTCCGGGCTCGGGAAGAGCCGCCGGCCCGTGCGTTCCCTGCGCTAGCCTGCCCCCCTGCGCACACCGGGCAGCCTTGATGTCTAACGTCCTAAGACCTCCCGGACCTGTCCCGGTCCAAATGGCCAAATTAACATCAAAGCAAGCTCTTCTTCAGGCACCAAGGAACCTCATTAACAGGAAAATATTAATAGGAAAATGGGTTTCATAGCAGGCTCCACCTTTGTCCAAAAGCTGAAGCGTGCACTGCATGGGCACCTCCAGCTGTCTCTTCCCTCACGATTCCATCGCCCAACCGTGGGTCAGGAGGGCTACAGCCCTTGTCTTGGCTCCTGCTGGGAAAAGTACAGGGACGTCCCTTACAGCCATTCACGCTCCAAAAGGAAAGACCGATGGGCTTCCAGGTGTGCGCTACAGCCGTGTCCTCCATCCACAGCTTGTAGCTCCTGAGGACCCACAAGGGGTCCAGAGGCCTGAGAGCAAGAGAGGAGCCGCTCCAGGCTCACCAAGAGGGAGCCGCACCATCACCCAGGCCCTGACAGCTCTGCAGACTGGCACCACGTAGGAAACGAGGGCCAGTCGTCATTAGTGAGTCTGAGGATGGCACCGAGAAGATGGAAATGATGCGGAGCCCAGGCCGGAAGTGGGCCGTGCTCCAGGGTAGCAGTGTCCACGTCCCAGCTCTCCAGACTGCGGAAGAGCTGAAGTCTGAAGCCCTCAGAGGGCTCCTGGCAGTGGGACGCCGCCTTCGGGGCCCAGCCCACCCCAGAGCCTTTCCCAGGGTCCCCCCCACTAACCCCAGTGGTACGTGGGCTGCAGGGGAGCTGGTAAGAGACCCCAGGGCTCCCTTCCTTTAACAAGCTAGACACGGGGTCCCAGGGAGCCCTCAGAGATAAATATTGATTTACCAGACAATTAGGAAGGAAGAGCATGTGTGGTATGGGGAAGTATTCTCAGTAGTTACGAAAGTATTAAGTTAGAACACGCAGGCATTTGCCATCACGGGGAACACAGAGTATTTTTTTAGCTCTAGTATTTCCATGTCTCTTCTAAAATTCCTCATCTGTTCATGCATTTGGCTCATCTTTTCCTCTAAGTTACCTGATGTATTTATAACAGTATCTTAAAGGCCTTGTCTTGAGGTTCAAACATCCGGGTCACCTTTGGTGCTGCTCCAGTAACCGTTGTTTTCTCGCGACCATGGGTCACATTTCCGACTTCAGTCGGTATCATATACACCGTTTTCACCTTTTCAGCTGGGTATCATATATTGAAAGACATAAGGAACTGGAGGAGACTAAAAGGTATGTGCACCTCCCAGGAAGGGCACACCACTCCTTGCCGGGCAGCTATGCTGAGGGGCCTGCTGCCCTGAATCGGGTTTAAATGGTTTCAGGTCCCCCCAGACGTCAGACACCTTGAAGGGCAGGTGCATCCCCACCTCCAGCAGGGCTTTGGGACCCAGGCACCACAAAACCAGACCTAGTCCTGCTCTGGGATTGCCTCCCCCGATAAACAGAATGTGGGGCATCGGCCTGTACCAAGGAGCCTTTTCATCTGGGGTGCAATGACTGGCTAAAATCACCATCGTATCTTGCCAGGTTAAGGTAAGCTCAGACTTTGCTTTACAAATTCTTTCCTAAACTTATCAGGGTCCTCTGAGAACTGGCCAAAGTTTTCAGATCTGCCATGGAGAAGGGGACATGAACCCACATTATTTGCTGTCCACTTCCTGTCTCCCTTAGGCGATAAGGACCCGGGGCCAGTGGTGAGGTAAAGGCAGGTGCCACTTTGAAACCCCACTGGGAATAGCAGTAGGGCTCTGGCCTGAAAGGCTCCAGTTCTCTGGGGACCTGATCCAGGTATGGTTGGCTTGGTGGCTGAAGGAGAGTTAACAGGCTTTGCGGGTCAGACTCGGGGCCAGGAAGATTGGGTGGCAGCTGGCAAAGTGTATGAGTGAGCAGATCTGGCTCTTCAACCCCGGGGAGATGATCTGGGAACGGTAAATACCACATACACGCAACACGAGTCCCATAATTCAGGATCTTGATACAATTTCATGAAAGCTCGCACAGAGGACCTCTCCCCATTTCTGTGACTGCTTACAAAACAAGTCTAGTTATGAAACGGTATTATACTTAAGAGACCCACTTAATGGCCATTGCTGTTGGTGTCTCCCAGTGCATACTGAGGCCAAGAAGTATTACAAAATAAGAGCAGCTTTTTCTTTAGGTTATCCAGCTTAAATTGCCCCCAGTTAGAGAGAATGCTGGGAGTGTTGCCCATGTCTAATTCTGCCTCTTCTAGGACCCTTGGTTGGGAGTCCCACGGTAGGGCAAAGCTTCTGGAAAGCAACCTCTATGTAATTCGAGACTCTTTGGGCCCAGCAGTCAGCCCAGGATTCCTTCGGGTGAAGGAACCTTGGTCCCTGAGGGTCTAATAGGAAAACAGAAACAATAGAGGCCATGATGCACAGGCTGGTAGAGGGTGGGCTCCCTATGTGTGACTGCAAGGTAAGGGACAGGCTCAATGTTTGTAGTTACGAGACTGCACCTGAGTTGCACGGGCCTAGGTGGGTGGCAGATATCAAGATAAACCTTCCGCCCTCGAGAAAGAAAGGTCCCACTGCTTAGAATTGCTTTTGCCCTGCTTAGAGCCCAGGGTAACTAGTCAGAAGGAGGAAGTAAAAGCTGAAGGATCGAGCTGTCAGACGACCACAATAGTTCCACCTTAGCCCAGCCCAGAAGGACCAAAATTAGGAGAAGGGCTGGGGGTGGAAACAGGGCTATGGAAAAGCTCCTGGAGTAGGAGCTCTTGGATAGCTGGGCGAAATGAAAAGGGGGTGAGATACTGGAACACCAGTACTCTGGAGTTCAAGTGTAATGAAGTAAAGAGTGTGGAGAGAGCCTCAAGAAAAGGAAGACAGACCTGGTGTTCTGTCTGGGAGGAAATCCCCAGAGTAGACAAAACGAAGAACGCTCGAGTCTGGTTGGACAACGGGGTGAGATAAAAAGGGAAGTAAAGAGGAAAATCTTTCCCTTTGTTCTAGGAAGAAGACAGGACAGTAGGAAATTCTTGGCGGATCTCAGACAAGGAGCCAGACTGAAAGGGAAGGTGACCCAAGAGGAAAGTGTGAGAAAGAAGAGTGGAAAGAGAAAGAGGGAGGAGAAAAAGAGACTTGCGAGCCTTCCAGCCCCTGCGCTCGGTGCAGAGCCCATACCCCCATCACTCTCACTGGTCCTCTGTCGGGGAGAGCCTCGGCACCCTAGGTCTGCTCGGATGAGACAAGGCCCTGGTCGAGATGAACTGCTTCCAGCCGGAGGGAGCAAGGGTGCTTTGGCTGAGGGGAGTAGGGCTGCAGGTGGCTCCCAGAGACGATCAGAGGAGTGGAATGGAATTGGGGAGTCGGGGACGCGGGGGTTAAGAGAAAAGAGAAAGAAAGGAGGAACCAGAAACACCCGGGCCAGCGGCAGGTCACTGCAGCAGCTGCGCTCCAGATCCGTTAGGCCGGTGCCGACCGCCTCGACCAGCCCAGCGAACGGTCTCTCGGGACTGCTCAGAATCCGAGCTGGCCCGTCAGGGGGCTCTTAAAGCTCAGCACAGAGGGGACTCGAGCCCCGTATTCCAGAGACCCCTAAGCCAGTCCGAAGGGGAAGGGAAAGGGAAACGAGAGACAGCGAGGAAAACGCCGCCAGACAGGGAAGGGAACATGAGCGCCCGGGGCCGAGGGAAAACCCACCCATCGCGGAGACGCTGAAGTGAGTATTTCAAGCGGCCGCTCAGTCTGCCGCGAGGGCCCCTCCCCGGGGAAATATCCCCGTTCGGGGTCCCGGCGGAGTCACCAAGGCTACTGCTCAGCGTACAAAGACACAAGCTGAAAACGCCCCAAAAAACGACGGCAGCGCGGAACCCACCGCAGCGCCCGCCCCCACACGCATGCGCCGCCCGAGGTCGGCGCGCGACCGTGACGTCACAAGCGGCGCCGTCTCCGAGTTCCCGCGCTTCCGGCTCCTGCTGCGCTGCTGAAGTTAGTGGAGAGCGAAAGGGAACGAGCGACGGGTAAAGGATACGTCCTCAGAACGCACAGGAAGCGGTCCGAAAATGAAGAGTAAGCGGGGCCACGAAATTGCAGACAGGGGATGTTACGGGTCGGGGACTTGGTGCGGGTGGGGGGATGGGTGCGGGCTACGTGTCGCTGCGGAGATCGCCACACCTGACACAAGAGACACTGAGGGGCGGAGTGCGCGGTAGTCGCTGAGCTAGGTGTTGACGTCACGGCTGGAAGCGGGCAGGTTCTCCCGGGGCTGCTCAGTTGTATGCGGTACTAGAGCAGGGCCCACGGCCTTGGCCCGACTTGGCCACCACCCCTCCGGGTGACCGCAGTCAAGGCCCTGCTCTTCCAGCCCTGTGTGATGTACAACGCTGAGAGCTGCTGGAGAGCGATACCACTAACCCAGAGCTTTGGGACTTGGCGCGGAGAAGAGAGGGGCCAAGCAGGGGAGCCAGCATCAGGGCAGGGGAGCGTAGACACTGTTAAGGCTGGGCCTTTGATCAGGATTTTGATTTCCACCTCTGCCATTCCCTACCTGTATGATCAAGATTAGGGTCTCAGCATATCTGCGCCTCAATTTCTCTCATGTGCATAAGTGTAATTAGATAAAGTATGTGTAGCTTTTAATCGGGTGTGTGGCAAGTAATGAGTGTTCAATAACTTAGATGTGTGTTGTTGCAGAAAGACTTGATGCTGAGCACCTGTAACAGGTGAAGCAAAGTCATTCCTGGGGTTTCAGCCCCTTCAACTTGATCTCTACAAATAGGTTATAATCCCTCTCTTCCATTTGAGGGAGGACTATGTAAAAGTTGAAACCAGCTTGGTTTGCTGATCAGACATACTCAGGGAAACACAAGAGAGCTGAGATGAAATTTACAGTGCATTGTGAATCAAATTCTCCAGTCATTTGGCCCTTACACCAGGCCTTTGTCCCATTCTTACTCCATTCACACCTGTACTCTGTCCCCAGTGCCACAGTTTTCTTATTCAGACAAATTAAGGAAGAAACAGGCGTGTGGACTTTTTTTAGAGGTTGATACTACATCGATCAATATATATTTTGAGTTTGAAGACCTATTGTATTTTATCAGTTCAAGACACCATCAATTATACGATACATTCCAATTTCATAGATTAAAATGTGAAGAACCTTTTTTAAACATCTTATAAACAACAAAATTTGTCCAACCACCTGCATTCTGGACAGCTATATCACATAACTGTCAAATGAGTTACTTCGTTAGACTTAGTGAACAACTGCTCGAACTTCTAACCTGTGGTGTTTTAAACCACTGCAGCTCAAAATGTGACCCACTAACCTGCCAAAGCACCTGGGAACTCATTAGAAATGCAGGATCTGGGGGTAGGGACCAAGAAACTACATTTTAATAAGATCCCAGACATTTTTACACACATTAGATTTTGAGGAGCACTCTTTTTAACCATACCCTTAGAACTTCGAGGGTAGATGTGGCCAGAGGGCAGGATAAGAGGCAACCAGGAAAGTTTTGAAGCTTTGCTCTTTGTACTAGCCCCATCTTCTCCTATCTCTGAATAAGCATGGTTATTTTTGTAGTTAGAAAAGTCTTGGGTCTTATAGCCATACCCAATAAGAATTGATTATTTCTCTTTTTTTTTTTTTTCTTTTTAGATCCCCCAGGTGTGATCTACCATGCCTTTTCTCAGAAAGAGGCAAAAGAGTTCAGTGTTCAGGTACAGTTCTTGGTAGGAGGTCTGGGAGCGACAGAGGTGATGGCAGAGATGGCTCGGTGGCTTCTAAGCCTCGAGTTCTGGTTTAGACGTCCTTATCCACAACTTGCTCCTCATTTTCCCAGTAGACTCGATCAGGGTCTGTTATTCTGCCTGTTCCTACATGCCAGCCTTCTTTCCTGTTGTGTCAAAGTCAAGTTTCGTAAATTAAGACTTCTTCATATCATCTCCCACTGTGTAGGGGACATCAAGCTGCGCCCACCTGGTGAGCACCATCATTTGACCTTGTCACTATGTCCTCTTCATTTCTGAAGAAGGCATTGCAAATCACATTTCATAAGTGGCATTTACAGATTATATCTGGATGCTTCAACACGTTTTGTCAGTTTGGCAAAAGCTCCAATTGTGGCTCATAACGAGCATTACCTTGAAACCAAGATTTTGAAAGACCAGTTTACCTTTATTTTACTTCCCCATGAAAGAGGGGGGCCACTTAGATATTTAAAAGAATCAAATCACTGTCCTCATAGCAATAATGATGATGAATTAATTTTTAGTTAGTATCTAAAGGTACAAAGCTGAAGCAGACATAGTTCCTGCCGTCCTTACTGTGTCTACCTCAAAGATTATGTGTATCATATTTTCATTTGTTTCTCTCCCATGGAAGGAGGGCTTGATTACTCTTGACAGATTAGTACCAGTCTGTCAGTTAACTTCAGTCTTAGTGTTTACACCCCGGTTACTGCAACAAGGGCCCCGGAAATGGCCCAGCCAGGAGGCAGGACCTTAGCTCGGGGTGCGTCCCAGGCTGCGGGAGACAAGAGGGCAGAGGCACCACTGCCAGTGAGGAGTGGATTGTTGGAACTCCAGCTGGACTGGCCGCGATGCCTGCAGCGTTTTCAAGAATTACACGCAGTTATGACAGTTACTATGCGCAAGAGCCTGTGCTCAGTCAGTTACTTGATGCTGCTGCTTTACGTTGGAGAGAGTGGGTGCAGGGCCAGAGATGCTCTTGGCAGTTCCTTTCCCCAAGTGACACGGGAGCAGACCTCTTGGAGAGTCGCCATGCCGTGTCTGCAGGCTGAAAACCCCAAGTAGAGAGGACTGTCAGTGTCAAAACTCCCACCCCTGTGGCTGGGCCCACCCGGAAGCTCCTAGTTTTGCAGTTTTCCCTGATGTTAGGGTCATTTCCTTCATGGCCATCGCTGGGCCCACCCTGAAACCTAGTTTTGCGGTTTTCCCTGGTGTTAGGGTCGTTTCCTTCATGGCTGTACCTTGGTTCTGCCCTGAGCTTGCCTTCACCTGGTTGTAACTGGTTAAGTGTCTGTGTCATACACTTCTCAGGCTTCTCTTTCTGAAGGCTGAGGAGGAGAGGAGTCTTCTTCCAGATATAAAGGTTTTTGATCCTCATCAGAATAACCTCAGGAAAGCAGTACAGGGAGTCAGTGTTTGATGTGGCTGTTGGTCACACGTTGGCATGTGACTCTGACTTTCACATCTGGACAGCTGTAGGTGTGCAGCACCTGGCGAATGAGAGTTTGCGTGAGCCTCAGCGGGTAGATAGGTGGGTCAGCACAGGCAGCGCCTGCTGTGGCCGTGGCTCCGGGAGAGGCAGGTGGCAATGCCGGGACCCCGGGCTGCCCAGAGCAGAGCGGTGAGTGCTCTGCGCCTCGTCCCACGCAGCACTCGGGAGCCCAGCGGTCCGAGGCCTTCGTGAAGGCCTTCCTGAAGCGGAGCACGCCCCGCATGAGCCCGCAGGCCCGCGAGGACCAGCTGCAACGCAAGGCCGTGGTTCTGGAGTACTTCACTCGCCAGAGGCGGAAGGAGAAGAGGAGGAAATCTAAAGGCCTCTCTGCCCGGCAGAGGAGGGAGCTGCGGCTGTTTGATATACAACCGGAGCAGCAGAGGTAAGCCAAGCCTTCCCCCGCCGGGGCTCCACCCGCCGGGGCTCAGCCTCCCCGACAGCCCCGGCTCCGCGTGGGCCGGCGGCCGCTCCGCCTTCCGCCACACGGGGGCGGCCTGCCCTTGCCGGTGCGCGCCGCGCGCCTTGGGCTTCCGGCCGGGCGGGCGTGGACTCCGCTGCGGTGCCTGCCCTGGGCGGATCGGACCGGGGCGGATCAGTGTGTGTGTGTAGTGGATCTGCTGCCCGTGGCAACAGGCTGTTTCTCTTTCGCTTTGTTAGACGGAAAAGAGGAACTGATATTTTTTAATACATTTCTCTTTGTAGCCTTTTAATAGCACCAGACAGAATCGCCCACCTGGGTTTTATTGCCAAACGCAGGCGCTGCCCACACGTGTCGGCAGTTCCTGAAAGGAATGCAGCCCCGTCTGGTGGGAGGACGCCTCCCTCCGCCTCCCTCGGGCTGACAAACCGTCTTTCCTTGGCGACGGTTCCGAGTTTGCCTGTCGCGGGGTTGTCTGTAGGCTTTTGCTGAGGGATCTGTGGCCAGGTAGCCTCCCAGGTTCCAGAAGACAATCGGAGGATATCGCTTTGTCCACAGCCCCCCTCGAGAAATCAGCCGGCGTCCTCAGAGGCAGAGCTCACCTTGGGTCTGAACTTGAGGTTCTTGTTTCTCTGACCTAAGGCTCCGTGTAAACGGACTCCCTGCAAGGCAGCGAGACAAGTGATGATGTCCCCAGAGGAAGCCTGTGGGTGTTCTCTCCTGTCCCCACCCCTTCTGCCCACCACTTGCTCACTCACCCTCCCCACGGACCTCGCACTTGACACGGGACCTGCCTGGCAACAGGGCTCACCAAGTTCCTGTTCATGTCCTAGAAAACCCCAGGTGACACTGGCTTAGACAAGACTGAAGTTCATTTCTCTCTCGGGAAGTCCAGATGAACGCACCACCTGGGCGGGCGTGGCCGGCAGCGTCGGACCCGGGCAGCTCTTGTGCCCCGTCAGCTGCTCCTCCCGGGCTGAGCCGCCTGCCGCGTTGCAGCTAGCACGGCTGCATCTGGCAGCAGGAAGGAGGGAGGGACAAAGGCCACTCCTTCCTCCTCGAGTTAGCAGAAACTTAGCCTCCGGAAGGTTCTGCCAGTGAGGAAACTAAGGTTCAGAGGTGAAGGTTCTTGATTTTGGCCAGAGTATCGGCAGTGGAACGGGATTTGCACGCAGTCCCTACTGGTCCCAGGTCACAGTTCTTGGCACCAAGCCAAGCTCTGTGCCGTTTGGACATTGTGATCCTGACTTTTCACCTGTTTCTGACCTTACCGCAGGTACAGCCTTTTTCTGCCTCTCCATGAACTCTGGAAACAGTACATCAGGGACCTGTGCAACGGTCTCAAGCCAGACACGTGAGTTGCGCTTCTGAAGCTTTGCCCTTCTCGGCAGGTCCCAGGTGCTGCGTCGTTGTAAACGCAGCTTTGGGACCCGCTGTATGGTTGCCTGACTGCAGAGGGCTGCAGGCCTGTCTGCGTCTTTCGGGAGCCGTTATCGTGGTGTCAGTTAAGGGCTCTGTTTACCTCGCAGGCAGCCGCAGACGGTTCAGGCTAAGCTGTTAAAGGCAGATCTTCACGGTGCGATAATTGCAGGTAATTTGCCTGAGAGCACGTGGTCATTCAGACGCTCAGACTGTCGTCTGAGGGCAGCACAGCGCTTGTGTTATGGCATCGAACACGGTCCTCGCCGTGTCCCCAGGTCACCAGCACCGAGAGTTGGCGGTGATTTCTGGCTGTCTTAGCCATTTCTGGCCGCTGGCTGCACACACTCCAGATGGTTCCTGTGTTCCTTTTCATCACAGGGACCCTGCTGGTATCCCACAGGCACGGTGGCTGCTGGCACTCACTGATCCTGAACACAGAGTCCCTTTCACCCAGCCCCGTGGTTTCACACGTCGGCTGTGAACCGGCGGCTCCCAGGCTGACACCCCCAGCGTGGGCCTTCCCTGGACTCCAGGCCCGTTCCTCCGGGCGTCCACTTACACAAACCCCTAGACGTCCAACGGGCATCTCAGACTTGGCATGTCCAGAACAGAACTCTTGATCTCTCCCCAAAGCAACCCCACGCCTGGTCTTCTCTGTCTCATTTAACAGCACCACTGTTTACCTGGTGG
Organism: Varecia variegata; assembly: GCA_028533085.1. Taxonomy (NCBI): domain Eukaryota; kingdom Metazoa; phylum Chordata; class Mammalia; order Primates; family Lemuridae; genus Varecia; species Varecia variegata. The sequence goes on along the minus strand of CM052449.1, from coordinate 31,495,312 downwards.
TTCAGGCCAAAAACCTAGGAAGTATCCATGTTTTTTCTTTCCGAACTCTCACCTCTAATCCATCAGCACGTTCTCCTACCCAAACCTAAACCACTGTCATCTCCCATCTCTCGAAGCCTCCTAACCCTCTCCCTGCTGACACGCTGTTCCTGCCCACAACCAGGTGACCAGAGCGAAGGTTTTATAACAGAAATCAGATCAGACCTTCCTTGTTTGCAACCTTCCAATAGCTTCCCATCATATTAGAGTAAAATTCTGCCTCTTTACTGTGGTCAAAAGGCCTCTCCCACTTCCCTGGGCAGCGGGTCTAACCATGCTGGCCTTGCTTTGTGCCCCTCCCACACTGGGCTTGGCCCTGCCTCAGGGCCTTTGCCCTTGCTCCTTCCCTCTGCCTGGAGAGCTCTCCTGTGTGTCCGCAGACCGACCCTTCTCGGATGTCACTTTCCCCGAGGATCCACTTTCACTAAAGGTGATGCCTCTGCACGTTTTTTACCCTGTCCTTATTTTCTTCATAGCACTGTCACAACCAGAAGATACAATTGTCTGTGGTTTGCCACACACGATCCCCTCCCCTGTTAGAATGTCACCTCCATGAGCACGGGAGCCAGGACTATCTCACTCAGTGCTGTGCCCCCGGCACCTACGTAGGACAGTGCCGGCCAGGGGTCGGGGCAGGTGAGGGGCCTGCTGCTTGTGCTGGTGGCCCATCTCACGTCACCGCGGGCAGCTCTGCAGCAGGGCTTCCATCCCAGCCAGGGTTCAGGAGGTCCTGGCTCGTGCACGGTGATGGATGTTCATTCAGATCCTGCACGTGAGACCGGGCTCCTGGATGGTGCTGGGCACATGTGTGACCTCTTGGCTCCAGAATCCTGCCCGAGACCCCCATGGCCACAGGTGCTGCAAAGCACACCTGGTAAGAGCAGCCCAGAGACCACACAGCCCCCAGGCAAGGGATTGGGAAGCCTGGGTTCTTGCCCAGCGTGGCCGGCGCCCCACTGTTGAGCCTCCCCCCTCTGGGTGCTCTCTTTCTTCCTCTGCTGGCTCAGAGGGCGTGACTGGTGTCCCCTGCCCTGAAGCCCGCCTATCTGTGGCTCCCCCAACCACGGAGAACTGAGCCTTGAACAATCTTTTTTCCTTTGCAGTCACAAAATCTAAATGCCCCTCGTACGTGGGTGTTACAGGAATCCTTCTCCAGGAAACAAAGCATGTTTTCAAAATCATCACCAGAGAAGACTGCCTGAAAGGTCTGTAGCAACCTCTGTGGGCGTGGTGGGCTGTGACCCCCGGCCACTGTGATTGCCCATTCTCTGAGGCTCCCACGGTTTGGTCTGGCCTCTCGAGTCAGCACAGATCACAGACACTTACTGACCCCACGCTCCAAGCCTGCAGGGACCACTCCCTGCCCCCACGGCTCTCCCCTGGCCAGAAGCAGCCAGCGAGGGAGAGCTGCTTGGTGCCTCGGGAAACCTGGATGGACTGGGGCCCTCCAGCTCCCAAAGAGGTCAAGCTGAACAGAAAATGGGAAAGAAACCAAAGTGGCACCTGTCCTTGGGGTTTGGAGAGCTGTGGCCTTGAGGGTCACACCTGGGGTTCCGTTGGTGGCTGGCGTCACTCCAGCAGACACTGGGTCTGCCGTGCTGTCTGCGCACTGCCTGGCCCTCCAGCTGAGACTTTAAACCGCACTTGGAAGGTTTTGTTCCTGTAATTTGCGAGTTTAGTTTTCCCTGCGGCTTCCTTCCATCCTCCTGTATCTTCTTTTGCTCACACCGTGAACCGCAGGAAGTGGTGTAAACAGCAAGTGGCGTACAAGTTTCCCCACCAAGCACGAGGCCAGGAGCCCATCCGAAAGTTATGTGGGAAAACCTGTTTTTGCAGTTGTTCTGGGAGCTTGGTTCGTTGCCTTTGGCCCTGAAAAGTAGGTGTCGAGTTACGTTTAGAAGGCAGATAAATTGGCCGTGTGACCCTGGCACCGCCACCCTGTGGGACTCCCCGTCTCCTCGGAGCTTATTTTCAGCGCAAATGTTTTGCGACTAATGTTCTGCCTGAAAGTAAACTTACTGCTGGGGTTTTTCCTCATCTTTCTCTCCTGCTTTTTTCCAGTTATCCCCAAGCTAAACTGTGTGTTCACTGTGGAAATCGATGACTTTGTTTCCTACATTTATGGGAGCAAATTCCAGCTTCGATCCAGTGAGCGGTCTGCAAAGAAGTTCAAAGCAAAGGGGACGATTGACCTGTGACTTCTTTGCCACCTTGCTTATGACAGCTGGGAACCGGAAACCCCCCAAATGCCCACCTTCCGGTGGAGAGATGGTTGAGCCAGTCTGGTTATAGAGCACACCACCCCAGCCGGTGAAAGTCCGACTGACGCGGAAAGATGCGCTGAGTG
>CM052449.1:31438040-31485836 GCA_028533085.1 Varecia variegata | reverse complement strand
GGACGGAAACTCAGGATGAGCTTCCTCCCTCTGCCTTCTTAGCCAGGAAATTCCCTCTTGTGGCTTTGGAAAAGAGACAGGAAGTTCTGGCCCCTGGCCTCTTGGGGAAGCTGAAGAATCCCCAGGAGGGTGTCAGAAGGAACATGACCTAAAACATACCAGGAGAGAGTTTCAGACGATGAAAAATTATGCTTGCTTCTTTTTCCCCTGTAGTAAAAATAGGTAACTTGAAAGTTTTCTAGTGCGACCTTCTTTAATGCCTAGATGGCCACCAAACGCCGATTCTCGGACTTTGCTATTTCTTTGAAATTCTAAAACATAAAACTTTTCTTTGTTTTAGACACACGCACACAAATCCTGATTAATTGGCAACCATAAAAAGAACAAATGTGGGAAATGCTGTATGTGCCATAAGACTTTCAACTACAAATGACAAAATCATACATTTTATTAATATTTGTTTTAATGTTTTAATTGACATTAAATTTCACTCTTTTCATGTATAGTTCCATGTGTTTTGGCAAATACGTAGAGTAGTGCAGCCACCACAGTCACAATCCGAAAGAGTTTCCATCGTCCCCAAAATTCCCATCTGCCCTTTGTAGTCACCGCACGGCTCACCGGAGCCACCACCGACCTGTTCTCCACCTGCGGTTACGCCTGCTCAGAATGTCACAGAAACGGACACAGAACAGGTAGCCCTTGAGCCTGGCATCTTTTGTTAGAGCATAGTGTATTTGAGGCTTATCCTTACTGGGGGGCAAACCAGCGGTTTGTTCCGTGTTATGACTGAGCGCCTTTTTATTGCATTGTTTGGACACCATATTTTGTTCATCCATGCACCACTTGAAGGCTATTTGGGTCATTTCCAATTTTTGGTTTTTATGAATAAAGATATTATAAGCGTTGGTTAACAGGTTTTTGTGTAAACAAACATTTCCATTTCTCTTGAGTAAATATCTAGGGGTAAGATTGAAGCGTCGTCTTCTCTTATCGTACCCAACAACGAACAATTTCTCGATCGGATTGTGACGTGCAACAAAAAGTGGACTGTATACGACAAGTGGCAACGACCAGCTCAGTGGCTGGACCGAGAGGAAGCTCCAAAGCACGTCCCAAAGCCAAACTTGCACCAAACAAAGGTCATGGTCACTGTTTGGTGTTCTGCTGCTGGGCTGATCCACTACAGCTTTCTGAATCCCGGCAAAACCATTACATCTGAGAAGTCTGCTCAGCAGATCCATGAGATGCACCGAAAACTGCAACACCTGCAGCCGGTCTTGGTCAACAAAAAGGGCCCGATTCTCCACGACAACGCCCGACCCCACGTCGCACAATCAATGACTTCCAAAGTTGAACGAATTGGGCTGCGAAGTTTTGTCTCATCTGCCACATTCACCTGACCTCTCGCCAACCGACCACCACTTCTTCCAGCATCTCGACAACTTTGTGCAGGGAAAAAACTTCCACCACCAGCAGGATGCAGAAAATGCTTTACAAGAGTTCGTGGAATCCTGGAACATGGATGGATTTTTACGCTACAGGAAAAAACAAACTTACTTCTCGTTGGCAAAAATGTGTTGATTGTAATGGCTCCTATTTTGATTAATAAAGATGTGTCTGAGCCTAGTTATAATGATTTCACTATAACTGAAACCTCACAGTTTGAAACCTCAATTACTTTTGCACCAACCTAAATACAATACTCTACTTCTTACCCAGGTCGATCCTATCCAGTGTGGTGGGAGCTACTCAAGGGCATGAACACCACAGGGGTAAACGGTGCACGGGTCCCAGCCACCCATTTTCCCTTCCAGAGGCCACCACCGTGACCCGTCTCTTCTGAATTCCACCAGCAATATCTGACACACACACACACATACACCACACTTATGCATACACTTGCATGCCTTACTTTTCTCACCCAGCGTATCTTGGAAACCCTGCCACTTCAGGACATAGAGATCTGCCTTCTTCCCTTTAACTGTGAGCAACTGTTCCATTGTACAGATGAGCCGTAATTTATTTAGCCAGCCCGGTCAGTAGATATTTGTGTCGTCCCTGGTATCTCCCTACCATGAGCAATGCTGCAATGAATGAACGTGTGCATATACACTTTTGCACAAGCACGAGAATGTTTAAAGGTAAATTCCTAGAAGCGGACGAGCTAGAGAGAAGGGTCTGTGCATTTATAAATGGGATAGATGTTGCCACGTTGCCCCACATAAAGGTTGGTTGTAACAATTTATGTTCCCACCAGGAAAGGAATGGATTCGTGAAGCCTTGTCCAAAATGCAGGGCATGCCCTGGGTAGCTCAGGAAGTAATTTAGAATGGAATATCGCCCTTCCCTGCCCTTTGAAGCCTTTCCAGGCCACCCAGCCCCACTCCTCAACCAGAGCTTCCCCTGGCGTCTCCCACGCCATGTGCTGGACCTTTTTTTCTCTCTAGCTTGCTTGTTCCGGCCCCTAAAATCCCTGCTCTTGACTGAACTGCAGCAGGTGAGGAGGCATTTGCCAGCCGGCCCCAAAGACTGACTCTTTAACGCCAAAGCGGTTCTCCAAGATGTGCCATCCAACCGCAGCAGCCCTCCTGCGGGCACCCCTGCCTTCTTACTCTGGGTGAGCAGGTAAATACACATTCGTGGGCTTCTGCCCACTCGACCGTGAGCTCCCCAAGGGCGGAGACGGCGCCTCACTCCTCTCTGCATCCACTGCTCGGGCAGCGGTACAGAGACGGTGTCCGACAGCTGTTGAATGAATGAATGAACGAATGGCCCAGACAGAACTTTGTCAAAGCCCTGTGGGTTTACCGTACGAACACTGGGTGTGTCTAATGCACCCTGAAGATTACACTGGCATGCAACACGTATTTTACCCATTTCGGGCATTTTCTGAAGGGCACTGTTTCTGTTTTCTGTTCACTTTTCTTTTCCCCCCTTTGGCCTGGCTGGAGCAGGATTTTCCATTTTCCATTTTCATGGGGAAAATCCAAGATGGGTAACAAGTACAGCAATGCCTGCAAGCATGAAAAGGATGTGCAGGCAGTCGGAATGATAAACACGGGCAAACACACACACACACACACACACACAGAGGAATAAATATTGACATTGCAGAGGCGGGGTGAGTGGGGGAGGGGCAGTCGCCGCAGTTTCAGGGTTCAGTGGAGCGTAGATGCAGTCTCAGTTTCAAACCCAACGCCACTCCAGCAACCCCACCCTCAAGATGATGAACTGGAATCACAGTTTTCCAAGACATCTCAGGGTTTCCTCCTTTAAAACTAATCTTCTAGTCTGGGCACAGTAGCTTGTAATCCCAGCACTTTGGGAGGTTGAGGCAGGAGAATTGCTTAAGACCAGGAGCTGGAGAGCAACCTGGGCAATAGTGAGACTCCCATCTCTACAAAAAATTAAAAAATTAGCTGGGCATGGTGGTGTGCACCTATAATCCCAGCTACTCGGGAGGCTGAGGCAGGAGGATGGCTTGAGCCCAGGAGTTGGAGGTTGCTGTGAGCCAAGCTGACGCCATGGCACTCTAGCCCATGCCATAGAGCAAGACCCTACCTCAAATACATAAACAAAACTCATCTTCTTAACCATTTCAATAGAAATCTTTCCAAAATGTCCCACATTTCCCTGGCTTTGAGACTCGGTGTCTCCAGTGTATTATCATGTTGACACAGTGGTTTGGGAATGGGACAGATTTGCAGTCAGCTTTGAGATCTGCTCATTATAAACAGTAGGACTTCTGTTTCCTTTTTTAAAACAATTGTTTTCCTTTTTGTTTTGAACATTTTCAAACCAACAGACGAGTTGCAAGAAAGTGCAGAGAACAGGCAGAGATCAGGGACAGCCATCGGCCCACGGCCCGTTTTTGTATGACCTGTGAGCTGAGAGTGGGTTTTACATTTTCTTACACTTTTAAGTGGTTGAGAAAATATTTAAAAGAAGAAGAATGTTTCATAACACATGAAAACCACGTGAAACTCAAGTGTCTGTGCCCATAAATGAGGTTCGCCCACTTGTTTGTGTGCTGCTGGTGGCTGCCCCGGCTCTACAACGGTAGGCTGCGTAGTTGCTACGGAGACCCTGGCTCTGCTGCCCAAAATAGTTATTTTTTTTTCCAAAGTACTTATTATTTGGCCCTTTACAGGAAAAGTTCGGCAACTCATGACTTAGATTTACCAATTATTAATATTTTGCCCCATTTGTTGTCTCTGTCTCTTGCTGAAACATTTGTGTGAGTCTTGATACCTCACCCCTAAATACTTCTGTGTCTGTCTCAGTTTCTTAGACCAGAAGGTGGGAGCAACAGGTCTGGTGTGGGGAGAAATAAGATAACACAAAATGTTTAGCACACAGTGCTTGGCACGTAGACGGAACCTAATGAAGGATCTGATCAAAATTCCTGGCATTTTTCTCAGAGGTGGCTGGCGGAACCCCTAACTTGACAATCCGGAGCCTTGGTGCTTCCTGAAACCCTGCTGCCCGCAGGCAGGAAGCCAGCTTCCCCAGAACAGGCTTCTTACCCGAGGAGCAGAAAAAGCCTCAGGGAAGCCTCATTTTTTCCACAGCTTGTGGCTTGGCTGACCCAGCTTCTGCCTTTCCCTGAGTCACGAGTTTTTCCTCTCTTATTTGGAGGAGCAGGTCCTCCACCCAGCTATCCCCACCCACGGCCAGCCTGTGCTGGAGAGGAGGTGGGCCGCTGGGCAATCAGATTCCAGCTGCCTCCAGGGCACTTCTCAGTGCTCCACTCAGAGCTGGAAGGAAGAACAGAAGAAGAGACTGAGGCCCAAGTGGGCCCTGGAAAAGGGCCCTGGAGGGGTCTCCTGACTCCAGGACCAACAGGTGTGCGTCCTCCCGCTGGTTTTCCAGAATCACGAAAAGGCTTCCCTTTCTGGGATGCCTGCTTCTACCAGGCTCAGTGTAGGATGCAGGACACCGTCACCAACAAGACAGTGCCGCCTTCACAGGGGCCTGGGCACTGGGGCAGCCATGGAACATGGCCTTGAGGGCTCAGCTTGCAGTTCTGCACTGGTGACAGTGTGCACACTTGGGATGGCATTTCTCAGAGTCCCAGTGTCCCAGCTATAACTCAGCCTGTGGGATCTCAGACCTCGTCCCTTGCACCTGTGTGCAGGGTAGAGGCCTGGCTACATACTCAGGACTCATCAATTCAAACAGTCACTCAACTGGAGGTATAAAAGTGGGTAAAATGGCCCAAGGAGGAACCCACAGAGACTGTGGGGACTGCTGTGAGTGGGAGAACACAGCCCCATTTAAAGGGGACAGTACTGTGTGGACAGGAGGGCCAGCATTTTCATAACTTCTGATTTAAGAAAAGCTGAAAATCCTGATTTTATGTGAACTCTCCCAATACAAAATGTTCACAGCAATGAATTTTTTAAAATATTTAAATACTTTGTGAGGCAAAAAGACATGCCGTTGGGGTCAGGTTTGGTCCAGGGTGACCTACCAGGCTGTGGCTTGTGCCGGACACTCGGTAAACACTGCCCTTGCCGGCGCGGGTAATGGCAGTGGACAGCTGGTGGCCTCTCACTTGCCAATCGCTCCACCCCTCCTCCTCCTCTCTTCCTGTCCCTTCCCTTTCCAACAGGGAGAGGCACATCACCAGCTGGGCCCCCTCGCGGCCTCGCCCAGCCCCCAGGAGAGCGGGAGCCACTGCTCCAGCCCCTGAGCACCACCAGCCCTGGAGCCCGGAGGAGCCAGGCCGAGCAAAGGGTCCAACAGCCGCGCAAAGACTCTGGAGCCGTCTCAGCCCTTCTCCGCGCTGTGCCCCTCCCGGCTGGGACCCGGCCCAGCGGGCACTGCAGGGCCCTGAGCCAGCCCCTCCTCAAAGCGCCCAGGCTCTGTAAGGGACATTTGCTGCGTTCCTACCACGTGCTCGACTGTCCTGATGAACACAGTCTGGCCTGGGACACGCGCCTAGCAGGGGGGACAAGTGGTGTAAGGGGAGGACCACAGAGAGGGAGAGATGCTGGTGAGGTTGTGGAGGGGGCGGGGGTGGAAACAGAGCTCTGCCGCGGTGGCCAGGGAAGCCTGTCAGGGAGGTGACAGTTTGAGACCTGAGCGAGGCAGGGGAAGTGCCAAGGCCTTGGGGGTTCTGAGCAACAGGAAAGGCTGGTGCGAGGGTGGCAGACGCCGGAGCGGGTGCGTGGTGAGGCCGAGGGCGGTTTCGTGCAGGGCGGAAGGAGCCAAGACGGCAGTAGCGCTACCTGCGGGTAACCGTGGAGCCGGGCGATGGGTATGCGGGGCGCACCGGACGATTCTCTTTCCTTCAGTGTATGTTTGAAATTTTCCTCTATAAAAATTTAAAATACAAAGTGCTGCTGATTTTCAACATTGTGATTATTAATGTCTCGTGCTGTGGGGTGACCGACGTCGGCTAGGCAGGGAGGCCGGCGCGAGCACCGTGGAGCGCCCTCCGGGTCGCCCCGTCTCAGGGGTCCGGGCGGCCGGAGGCAGGGCGCAGCGGCCGACGGAAAGGGAAACGGGGCGGGGGTCGGACGGGGGAGCCAGCCCAGGGGTGGGGGCCCAAGCCAGCCCCGCCCAGCCTGGCGGCTGGCTAGCGCAGCCCACAGACCCGGCTGCCGCTGTGCGCCCGCTGAGCTCCCGGACGCGGCCGGCTGGCGGGCGCCCAGGCTCTGCGGGCTGTGCCCCGGGGGTGTCCAGGCTCCGCCCCCTGAGCCCCAGGGCTCTGATTGGCCGAGCCGCCTTCGAGGGGCGTGCCGGGCGAGGCTGGACCGCTGGTGGGCGCCCGCCCTGGCAGGATCCGCGGATCCGGGGACAGTTCGCGCCCGCGAACCGGGCTGCGGGGCTGATCGGGCCGATCGGGCAGCACAGCTGCGGCGCGGGCCGCTGGAGCAGGTGAGCCCCACCCCCTCCTGGCCGCTGCGCGGAGCGGGCTTCCCTCCGCCACCCCCAGCTCCCAGCGCTGGCGGCCGTCGAGGGGGCTCCGGCCAGGCGGGGCGCGGCAGTGACAGCGCAGACTCCGGCCCGCCGGGGCGCTCGTCGTTGGGTGCGGGGTGGGGGCTGCAGGGGCTGGGGGCCAGGTGAGGGCAGGTGGGGACTCAGAGGCAGGGTGCGCGGGGGGTGGGGGAGCATGAGGTGCGAGTGGCGGAGGCCGCGGGGCCGCACGGTGCTGCTGCGTGGAGTTGAGTCGTGGTGCTGCGGGGCGCCCTGGCCTCGTGCTGCTGTCGGGGCCTGGCTCCCTGGTCCCTGCCTGCGGAGTCTGGGGACGTGGCAGGACAACTGCCCTACCTGGGTAGGGGTGGGGGAGCCCAGATGGCAGCATTTTCCGGGTGTTCCTGGCTCACGCCAACCCCTCATCCCCGAACCACCTGGCCGGTAAGGCGTCCTGGTGGGAGCTGTCAGAGGGAACAGGGCAGACCTGATTTCCCACTTCTCGGGGGAAGTGGCTGAGACCCCCAGAGAGAGGGCCTGGAACCTCCCTCCAGCTCTCTGCGGGAGAGGTGACATCAGCTCCCTTTGCAGCTGGAAAACAGGGATTCGGAGTCCCCCTGAAACTTGGTCTCCACGGCTCAAGGGGACCACTCTTGGAATTTGAGCAAAGCTGTTATTTCACCACCAGGTCTGAGTCCAAGGAGGAGGGAGGGTTAGTGCTGGGACACCCTGTGCACAGCATACAGTTCCCACTCGTGCCTGTGTGAGTTGCCATGACTGACTCCGGCCTGTGTCCCTGCACACGGCAGCCCTTGGGGCCACAGACACTGGCAGGGCAGTGGAGCTCAGGGACCGGCCCAGGCCACTCCACAGGACAGGGCTTGAGCAGTGTGGCCTGCAGGGCAGGGCCGCCCAGCTGGACCAGGAAACCTGTGCAGGCACCATGCCTGTCAGGCATTTGGAGAGGAGCCCCACCCACCCTCTGGACCTGAGGGTTTCCGGTTCTGTCTTTGGTTGAGAAGAGCCTTCAGCAGCTCGTGGTTATTTGGGAGCCGGGCTTCCCAGTCACTTATCTGAGACCTTACACGGTGCCTCTGATGGCAATGGTGGAACACTCCCTGCCGGGGCTTTCTTGAGGGTTAAATGAGATAATAATACCCGCCACATGCCTAACACTGTGCCTGGGCAGCTGTGAGCTCTGCGTCAACAGCACCGCCAGGGTTTTTTCCTTGTTACTAGTCTTTTCCTGGAGGAGGGACCTCCAGGAAGCACAGTGCTGGGCAAGGCTGGAAGGACAGGACGCTTGGGTCCTGGCCTCACTGCACTTGGGGAAAAGTCGGATCCTCACTTTGGCCCGTGTGCCTGCAGGAGGCTCCTGCTGCTGAGAACCTCCCTCTTCTCCCGGCTCCTGCTGTGCTCATCCCACCTGCAGCTGCTCCCTGGGGACTGTGCGTGGCCGGTTCCTGCATGGTGTTCAGGTTGGGGTGAGGTCACTTCCTTACAAGGCCCTCCCTGGCCCCACAGCCACCCCCATGGCAGCCCCAGCCTCACCAGGCAAGCTAGTGTAGCGCGGGCTCTCAGGAAATACCTTGTTGATTTACCTCTGGTCTGGCCCCCCAGGGAGAAGTGTTCGTTACTGAAGGGCCTGGGCTCTAGCTCCCTGCTGTGATCTGGCACCCAGCACAGTGCTTGGCACATAGTAGGACTTCCGTAAACATTTGGGAGATGAAGTCAGGCAGGCATGGAAGCAGGGTGGGCCTGGCTGGGGCTGAGGTCCCTGCAGGGACAGAGGGCCCCACGCAGGAAGCCAAGGGCCAGGTTGTCCCAAAATTCTGACTCTCTCTGTGACCATGGCCATGTGTGTCCCTCTCTGATGAGCAGCGTCCCCACGTGTGACCCATGGGGAGGGATGGACCAGGGTGCCCCCCAGCTCCTACTTTCCAGGGTTCCCAGATCAGGGAGCCAGGCATCTCTTACTAATCCCAAAGGCTGTGCTCCCCTGAGTTCCATCAGGACAGAGCCCTGTGTCGGGTGTGTCCCCGGAGCAGGTGTGTTGTGCGTTGTACAGTGTGGGGTGGATCCAGGGTTGGCTTCTCTGTGGAGGGCAGGTAGTAAACATTTTAGAGTTTAAGCCACATAGTCCCAGCCACAGGTGGCTGTGTTCCAGCAAAATTGTAATGAGAAAAGCCAGCAGTGGCCAGGTCTGGTGTGGGTCTCCCGCCCCTGCTGTGGGTCACCTATCACACCTCCACTGCCACGCACCGAACCCTGGCTGCGTGTCCACAGGCTCTGAGGATGTGGGTCCCGGCAACAGTGCTCAACATGAGCACCGTCGGCCCAGCTCAGGTGCTAGGATGGCAGAGCCGGGAGCCCCCCACCCCTCTGAACCCTCGGAAAGGGTGCAGGTCTGTCCCTCTCCCCGCCTCCCAGGCCCACTGACCCGAGCAGTGGCCGCCCCTCTGCCAGCAGCCCTGGGGGCCATGCTGGGGTCACCACAGGTGTTATCTGAGGCCCTGAGGCTGCCAGGAGGGGACATCTTGAGTGTCGTCCTGAGGTAAGTGTCCCCAAATGAGTGGGCCAGGGCTCAGCTCTCCTCCCCCTCGCAGGTGAGGGACGTTCGCTCTCCTGGTGAGAGCAGTAAACCTGTCTGACTCTAGGCTGCTTTGTTTCCCAAGATAAACCTTCAGCCCTCAGGCCCCGACAAACCAGGGTGTGAAGTTACGGTGTCAAAGGAAGGGTGTGCAGACGTGGCGGCCTCACCACCGGCCCTACCCGGGGCCTCGCGCGGGTTCAGAGGAGAGGGACGTGCGGGCCCCTGTGTGGGGTCAGCCCAGAGCCCAGGTACCCCCCGCCCTTCCTGGCCCAAAGTTTGCCACCGGCAGCCGGGCGGTGGCTGTCATGGCCTAGAGGGGTCTGTAAGTGACAGGCAGGGGCGGAGCAGCATGGGGGTTCCGTATGGGGTGTTCTGTGCCCCTCCAAGAGCCCACGAGACAGTGTCGAAGGCCCTCCCCTCTGCTGGCCGGGTCCGCTGTGGCTTCAGTGCCCCGACGCACGGCTCTCCCCTCCCTGGGTACCGCTCCTCACTGCTAACACACCTGGGTGGCATCTGTCGGAGGTGGACCTGGGCAAGCCGGCCCCCAGAGCTCCACGAGCCTGCGGGGCTGGGTGGGGACCACCTGCTGTCCAGGCACGAGGCCCACCTGCCTCAGCTGCCAAATGTGCAGCCTTCAGTCTGCAGCGCAGGATGGGGTTTTCATCCGGTTCTCCCACAAGCCACCTGCTCCGCGCACAGGTGTGGTCTCCCTGCCAAACCCGGCCCAGCCCAGCGTCCCACTTTGAGACCTGCTCTGCAGTCCCCTGCCCATGGAGCCCAGAACTCGATTCAGACACTTGTCCTGTGGTCCTTTTCTTTGTAAGGACCTTAAAATGAGAAAGAGAGAGAAAGAAGCACATGTTTCTACTCCTCAGAATTGACGGGTGTTAGGATTTCATCTCATTTGCGGCTGCCTTGTTTTAACAAAAGAGACAAAATGTCACAGAGGAAGGTGACATGCTCCTTGAGCCCCCGTTCCTGGTCAAACCCAGGCCCTGTCCCTTGACTTTGGTTTGTGTCCATCCTGTCTTTTTTTTTACCACCTTAATCATTTTTAAGTGTGCGGTTCAACAGTGTTAAGTGTGTTCACGCTGCGGTGACACAGCTCTCTGCAACTTCTTCATCTTTTAAAACTGAGACTCCACACGCACTGAACACCCCCCTCCCCCCCCAACCCTGGCAACCACCACTCCGATTTCCGTCTCTATGAATTTGACCCCTTCAAATATCTCCTCCAAGTGGAATCCTGATGGTATTGTCCTTGTGTCGCTGGCTGGCTTCGTGTGACATGGTGTCCTCAAGGTGCATGCATGTTGCAGCGTGTGTCATGACTTTCCTCCTCCTTTAGGCCGAAGTCCACGGTGTGCACCCACCGCCTGCAGTCACCATTCAGCCTGCCGGTGGACACTGGGTCGCTTCCACCTGGTGGCCACCGTGAATAAAGCTGCTATGAACACAGGGGCTCAGATATCTCCTCCAGTCCCTGCCTTCAGTCCTGCTGGCCGTGGGTCCCGCAGTGGGACTCCTGAATCACACGGTGAAGCTATTTTTAAGGAACCTCCATACTGTTTTCCGCAGGGGCCGCACTGTTAGATATTCTTACCGACCGAGCACAAGTCTCCTATTTCTCCACATCCTCACCAACACTTGTTGTTCTCTGGTTTTTTTTTTAATAGTAGGAGGTTCCCTGCTATCTATTTTTATTCAGAGAGTTCTTGAACACTTTAAAAGTGTTATGCAATTTTTGCATGATGGTGTCACTTTACGTGTGCTGTTCTACAAGTTGCTTTTTTCCGCTTGGCGTTTGCTGTCTGTCACGCTCTGTGTTGACCTGTTTATTCCTCTGTGTGAGTAGACCCTGGTGTTTGATCCTTTTCCCCGCTGGTGGGCGTTCCAGTTGTGTCTGCTCTGTGCGGGACAGAACTCTGGCTCTGTCAGATTGTCCATCAGCCCGGGACGCTGTGATCCAGCCGGGCAGGATGGCTCAGGGCTGTTGGGGATAATCCGCCAGGTTTGCAATAACAGCCAAGATCAGCAACCTAAAAATAGCAGTTCTTATGTAAGGTGGTGTGGGCCGCCCTCCTCAGGACACCTTGTGATCTAAAGAGCCAGTGATACCAGACTCGGGGGCCCAGCACCCCTCTTATGCAATGCCTCTGCCCCACCCCCACTCTGATCCTCACAGGGGGCCTGACTTAACTTCCAGAAGTGCAACTCGGGGACCCAGAACCACTGCGGGTGTGAGCAGCTCAGCCACCGGTGCTGTGCATCTGAACACACGTGTGCATGTGGTGGTGGGGGCGGCTCTCACCGCTTCCTCTGCAGAGGGGAGAGCTGAGTCATGGGAGAACTTTGGAAAGGTTTATTCATTCACAAGCCGCTTATGAAGCACCTACTGTGTGTTTGGCATGACTGTAAGAATTGGGAGACAGCAATGAACAAGAAAAGGCTCCTGTTCCCATAGAGCCAAGGATTGAGCAGGAGAATGGAAAGCACACAAGCAAAGAATAGACAAGGAAATCCCAGCCCCTGGTATGTCCTGGGTGGCGTCTTAGAGAAGGGGCCAGCAGACTGTCAAGGGCAGATGGTAAATACTTCAGGCTTTGTAGCCACATGGTCTCCGTGACCGCACTCAGCTCTGCTGTGGCAGCGTGGCAGCAGCCACAGACAACAGTAAAGGAAGGAGCGGTGCTGTGTCCCAGTAAAACCTCCTTTGTGGAAACAGGCCGCAGCCACGTTTGACCCTCAGACCATAGTTTGCCAAGTCCGGTCCTGGGTCGGGGGAGAAGTCGCGTGAGCTGGGGTTGTCAGGGAGAATCTTTCAGAAAGGGAGATGGAAACCGAGGGCCTGGTCGCAGGAAGGAGCAGGCCACGGGACGGTCTGTTTTCGGCAAGACGAGATGTCACCTTCCTGTCAGTGCAGTGGGGGAGTTGGGGGCTGGGCAGTGGGCAGCCCCCGCTAGACTTGAGAGATTAAGGTGGTGAGACTTGCTCCCGGGTTGAATATTGCAGGTGCAGGAAAGAGGAGACTCTGGGATGCAGCCGGCTTTGGCGTCTGAGCTGCCAGGTGACTGGTGGTTCTGTGGATGCAGGAGGAGCTGGGAGGGGAGGCCTGGGGGTGCTGGGTTTGGTGTTGGGCGTGGCGAGCCTGAGGGGTTTTTAGAGGAGCAGGTGCTCAGTGGAGAGGCCAGGGCTGGGGGCCTGGGCCGGGGAGTGGGCTTCAAAGCCGTGAGTCTGTGGGCTCAAAGGCAGTGTGTGTGGACAGAGCAGAGGGAGGCCCGGTGTGAACTCTGAGTTAGTGCTTGGTGCTGAGTGCTTGGTGCTCAGTGCATCAGCAGGGGACCTGAGTGGGCCGCACACTCCATGGGGAAAGGCAGTGTGGTGCCAGCCCTGGGCCCCCCACTTACTATCAGAGCCTCAGTTTCGCTCCTGTAGGGCGGGATTCTCCCTCCGAGGGTTGGGGTGAGGACTGATGAGATATAGTAGTCATGCTTGTCACAGAGGAAGTACTCAGCTCCTGGTGCCTGTCACCTGTCACCAGGTGAGCGAGTGTCTTGCAGGGTCGCTGACATTTGGTTTTGGGGATGGGGGAGTCTGGCCAGTTGGGGTCACAGCACCCACATGGCCTGGCACACGCTGTTCCAGCACACGCACCTGCATCCTTCCCGCTGACGGGCAGGCCCCAAGTGCCGGGTAGTGTAGTTGGTGCCCAGGGCAGGAGCAGCTAATGGGAGGCTCCTTGGCCCCCAGGTGGACACCGTTGGGGCCCGCTCTGCCCTGTCCCTCCAGGCTCCTGGGGGACTGAACCTGTTGCCCACGGTGTAGCCCACTCAGTAGCCCACTCTTATCGCTGCCTTCCCATCCCCATCTGGCTTCTAAGGTCCCCTCCCTGGGGAACCCCCTTCCCCTCCCAGTAATTCCTTGTGCTCCTGGCCTGAGGGCCGGTTTCCGGGGCAGTGGGTTTCTGTGGCTGGGCAGCTGGGTGGGCTTCCTGGGACACAGCGGGGTGCTAAGTGGGTTGTCTGGTGCGGCAGTCAGTGAGCTGGGGGTGGTCGGTGTGGTTCAGAGCCCCAGCCGTGCCTGGGCAACCTGATGCCTCCTGTCTGCCCCTCCGTCCACAGCCGGCACCAGGGACGATGGTGGACCACCTGGCGAACACGGAGATCAACACGCAGCGGATCGCGGCCGTGGAGAGCTGCTTTGGGGCGTCGGGCCAGCCGCTCGCCCTGCCGGGCCGCGTGCTGCTGGGCGAGGGCGTGCTGACCAAGGAGTGCCGCAAGAAGGCCAAGCCGCGCATCTTCTTCCTCTTCAACGACATCCTGGTGTACGGCAGCATCGTGCTCAACAAGCGCAAGTACCGCAGCCAGCACATCATTCCGCTGGAGGAGGTGACGCTGGAGCCGCTGCCCGAGACGCTGCAGGCCAAGAACCGCTGGATGATCAAGACAGCCAAGAAGTCCTTCGTGGTGTCGGCCGCCTCCACCACGGAGCGCCAGGAGTGGATCAGCCACATCGAGGAGTGTGTGCGGCGGCAGCTGCTGGCCACGGGCCGCCAGCCCACGACGGAGCACGCGGCGCCCTGGATCCCCGACAAGGCCACGGACATCTGCATGCGCTGCACGCAGACGCGCTTCTCCGCGCTCACCCGGCGCCACCACTGCCGCAAGTGCGGCTTCGTGGTCTGCGCGGAGTGCTCCCGCGAGCGCTTCCTGCTGCCGCGCCTGTCCCCCAAGCCGCTGCGCGTCTGCAGCCTGTGCTACCGGGAGCTGGCCGCCCAGAAGCGGAGGGAGGAGGCGGAGGAGCAGGGCCAGGGGTCCCCGGGGCAGCCGGCCCACCAGGCTGGGGCCGCGTGTGGAGCGTCTAGCGGGGACGACGACGACTCGGATGAGGACCGCGAGGGCAGTGGGGACGGGGACTGGCCCAGCCCCGTGCAGTTCTACGCCGCGGGCGTCTCCTGGTCAGCCTTCCACAGCTGACGCCGGCCGGGGCTTCTGCGCCAGGCAGCTCACTGCCCAGGCCCCCAGGAGGGCGGGTCCCGCAGCTGCCGGTGCCCCGTGCCCCGGACCCTACCAGGGTGGTGGTGGGCACCCCGTGGGGAGCGGCTCCTCCCCCTGGATTCCAAGTGCCTTTTGCTGGACGTCACACCCTTCTAGTTCCACTTCAGGTAATTATCTCCCCGGTTAGCAAGCCCCCAAACACTCAGGCTTCTTGGGAACAAATGCCGTGTCTCAGCCCTACAGGCTGCAGCTGCAGAAAACCCCTTGAATTAGACGAACCCAGGTGTGCCGGGCATTCGGGGACCCCTGACCCTGGGCAAGCACACCCGCGGGAGAGCAGGAGTCCGGGAAGCCAGGGCCTGCCCACCACCACGCCGCTGCCCATCCCTGGCCGGCTGTGCCCTGCCAGTCTGGGCACGTGGGCACCCCTCAGCCAGGCAGCAGACCGCCGAGCCATGGCCGCTCACCGGGACCCGGGGCTGCAGCCTGGCCCCAGGAGGTCTCTGCCCCTTCCCTCCCTCCAGGTGTCCAAATGTCTGACGTCTCTTTCTATCCTGTCCTCTTCTCTCCCTGCAGCCAGCGAAACCAGCGTTTTCTGTTAGGACTCTTTCTTGCAGGGACAGAAACCCTACCCGGGCGGGCTTCATAATAAAAAGGAAAGTTTACTGACTTGTGTGGTCAAGTCCAGGAGTGTTCTTGCTGACACAGCCGAAACCGTGCTGGTTGGCAAAAATCAACCACTGTCCACCACACTGGGTGCTCCTGGGAATGCTGGCGGCCCAGTGTAGATGGATGTCCTTGTCACACCTTGGCTGGGCTCCTTGGGAACAGGTCTGTCTGTCCGAGGGCTGTGACCGTGGCCTGGCGCCACTCACTTTGGTGTGGGCTGTCTTAACGGATGGGGCGGAGGCTGGCTCCACCTGGGCCTTCCTGGTTGAAAGCTCTGTCCCCTGCGGTCTCCTGCCTGGCCTCTGGGGACGGTGCCATCCACTGGGGAAACTGGGCCCCAGCTAGAGCGAACAGCCTTGGCTCAGGGCGAGTGTGGTTGGGCCCGGAGAGCAAAGCCTGCCCGGAGCCGTCGGTGCTTCTGCTCGTCTCCCGCCCCGTCGGCCTTGGCCAGAGCGCACTGTGGCGCAGAGCAGGGTCACTTTGGCTACGGGTGGTGGCTGGGGCTGGGAAGGCTCCCCCGGCCCACACAGCACCGTGTCCAAGCCCCGTCAGGGCTCCTTCCCCGGGTTAAGCACCATCCTCTCGGGCCGTTCTCAGATGTTCACGGGCCAACCTGGACCGTCCAGTCAGAGTGCAGGTTCTGACTCGGCAGGTCGGGGCCCAGCTCCCGGGGGCGGCTGCTGGCACCGCCAGACTGCAGACCACGTTTGGGGTGGTAGGGCGTACTGTTGACATCCGGGCACCCCTGCCAGGGCGGGAGGGAGGGGTGGAGTCTGAAGCGCCCAGGACCTGCCTGTGACTCTTCCCGCATGGGCTGAGTGCCAGCGAAGGGCGGGGGGCAGAGGTGCTTCCAGGAATGACTGTTTGTTTTCAGGCCCTTCCCCCGCTTGGCCTCCTGGACCACACAAACTGGGTCAGACTAGTTCTCCTTCCCAGGCAGGGGGACAGCAAGTGCAAAGGCCCTGGGGAAGGAAGGAGCTGAGGCCCCCGAGGCAGTGGGACCAGCTCAGGTGCACTGGGAGTCACAGGAAGCTTCAGCAAGGCAGCGAGTCTGCTCTTGGCCTGCAAGACTGCTGTGTGCAGGTGGCCAGGGAGGGGAGAGTGGAGTTGGGCAGGCATGGGAACCGGGCAGCCCTCCGCACCCCCGGAGATCCCCAGCAGGGGAACTGGGCTCCACTGTGGCCCCATCTGCCGCCATTCTCATCTCTGGCAGTGGACCAGGAGCCTCAGCCGTACCCCGACCCCGACCTCACAGGCTCCCAGGGGCTGGCCGCCTCTCCCGTGCTTTGCTGAGACGTTAAGCAGGCACCTGAGTCCCAGCCTCTCGGCTGACAGCACAGGTGACAGGGAAGCAAGATGACCACCTGGGCTGAATGTCTGTCCCGGGCCGAGTGTGAGTTGGAGTGACATTGGTGCCCCTGGCCACTGAAGCATGGGGGACGTGCTGGACCCGGCACATGAGTGTGGTCAGGGGAGGCGCCGCCCTGGAGGCCCCATCTCTGCCCCCTAACGTTTGCTCCCTCCAGAGACAGCCTCATGGCCAGGCTCAGGTCAAGGGCCGGGCCGGGCCGAGCCCACCCAGAATGTTCTCAGGGAGGGCCATGCCTCCGGAGCAGTAAGGACTGCTCACCTACTTGCTGTCTGTGTCACCTACTTGCTGGCGGGGGCCTCTGCCAGCCCCATTCTCAGGTGGGGAAGGTCACCCGAGGCACTGAGAGTCGTCCTTCGTCAGGGCCGCACAGCTGCCCAGCTCCTGGCCACTGCTCGGCCCCCACACCCGGAGGTCAGGGGTCCTCTGCGCTTTGCAGATGTTCCCTTTCCCGGGAGTGGAGCCCGAGGTCTGGCGAGCGCCGGATCTGCTGGGCCTGGGTCCAGCCCCTCGCTCTCCTGCCTGGGTTTCGGCTTGCAAGGCCTGGCGAGCACACAGGAACCAGCTGTCCTGCCAGCCGAGTGCTCCCGTCCACCCCTGGGATCTTCCCCCGGCTGTGCCTGGACTCCATGTCCCTGCCAGAGCCGGCCCTTCCCGCAGGCAGCACGGGTCCTGGGAGGGCCAGGCTTGCCCTCCTCCTGGGAGATGCAGAGGGCCAGGGCACGGCCTGAGGGCCAGGCCATGCATCTGAGGGACATCTCAGCCCCACTGCCACCACCCACCTCGGCGTCACCTGGACCACCCTTGCAGGAACCGGCCCAGACGGGAGCAGCTCCAGGTGGAAAGTGAAGTCACACTGTGATCTCAGGGCGTTTGGGGACTGATGACAGCCCTGCTTCCCTCTAGAGTCCTGCGGATTCAGGGTTCCTGCAGGACTCACACTGGCGAGGCTTTTACAACGGGGTTGAGTGGCTGCTACCTGTGAGTTCTGACTGGTGGCATTTCCAGGTGCCAAGTTTCGTTAAAGGGCCCCCCCTGTGTGGGTGCTGGTAACACTGAGTGTTCTCTGCCTGAGGCCCGGAGCCAGTCGGGGGTTCACAGGACCCCAGGAATCTTGCCCCTCCTTGATGACGGTGGTGGGGTGCGGGTGCAGGTGCCGATGGTGGCAGTGACTGACACCTACTGAGGCCTGTGTGTGCACTGGCTCCGGGGGCCAGAGCCAGGTCACACAAGGCCATCCTAGGGCTAAAGGAGATTTGGCCTGAGCCCTGATAGGGACAGATAAAGCCAGAGGAAGGACCTCCCAGAACAGCTGGGAGGGCTTCCTGGAGGAGGCGGTATTTGGATAGTAGTCTCCTCGGGGACCAGGACTCCGAGTCTCTTTGTTAACTGTGCTTTCCCGACCTGGGCATTGAACATTTGTTGAAGGAATAGATGAATTAAGTAGGAAATGGGGGGCAGGAGTAGGGCAAAGGATGACAGTGAAATGGCAGGTGAGCCTCAGCCTGAGCCTCCTGTCCTGGTGCTGGCTCAGATCCGCTCTTCCTGGCCTCTCTACAGCGGTTGGGACCCACTGCACCCGACACTCCCAGGCAGGGGCAGGGCTTGCCCACCCCACCCCACCCAGGCAGAGCTTTCTGGGGCGGTGGCATTTGACCTGTGTGTGGTCTGGCCGGGGCTCCCTTAGGGACATCGCCCAGGCTGGTATCAGGGTTCTCTCCTGCCCGGACTGTTCTTTGAACACAGCCGGAAAGAGGCTGCCGGGGGAGGTCAGGGCCACTCCTGGGCCCGGCTGCCGGGTAGCCCTGGAAGTGCCGCAGAGGCTGACCCAGTTCTCAGCCAGGACCTGGGGTCTCTGGGCCACACGTGCAAACCACGGCAGCCACTTCCGCTGGGGCTGCCTGACAGGCAGCAGGAAGTGAGCCTCTCAGAGGCTGAGGGCAGAGGCCGAGGGTGGCCCTCTCCCCAGCCTGCCTCCTTCCTTCCCTCCCCAGGACCCCCCATCTCAGACTGGCTCTGGGGTCAGTGTTGGAGGGAGAAAGAGAGATGAGCGCAGAGAGCTCACGCCCAGGAAAGGAGAGCAAACCCCCGGGGAGCTCCGTGTCCAGGCTGGGAGGGCCTGTCCCGGCACGCCCAACACGCATGAGCAGATGACGCTCAGGGCGGGACGAGAGCCCCCAGCCCAGCGCCCTGTCTCCTGCTGGCTCCCCCCCCACCACAGAGCCCGGCTCTGACCGGAATGTTCCAGCGCTCAAAACAGAGAGGCAGGCAGGGAAGGCACGGGGTGTGGGCAGCTGGAGCCAGACATTTCTGGGCAAAAACAAGGGGAAATCGCAATCTCGGGAGCATCAGTGCGGGGGTCCTGCCAGATGATCTGACCCCAAAGCACAGGCTTCCCAAGAGCAGCTCCTGCCCCCTGTGGCCCCCAGCCTGGGAGGGAGCCGGCCTGGGGCTCAGGGCCGGTCATCCGTGCCGCCCACAGGGCCCCTGAGGCCCCCAGGCTTCCTCAGCACAGCTGTGCTCACACGGTCCTCTGGCTGCCCGCAGCAGGAAGGACTCCAGAACACAGACGTGTACACGCACACGTACACACAAGTACACACACGGAAACTTCACGCGGTTTGCAAATTACCAACATCCTTAAAGTACCAAAATGCCTTCCTTCACATCTGGGACAGCAATCTGGCCCCCACCCAGGAAGCCGAGGCCTTTGAACCTTTGCAGCCCAGGGCCAAGCCGGCCACTTGCCGGCACCACCAATCCCTGAGAAATCCTCTCCCCGAGGCCCGAGCTGGGGCTGGTGCAGGGAGGCCAGGGGTTGAAGTAGAACAGCTCAGTGGGGAGGAAGTGGGCCCGTGGGAGCCACAGCACAGACAGAGCTGTGCAGCAGACGCTGTGCTTCTGACAAAACCCTTTGTGTGTTGTACACCCAGGACAGGCCCCCTGAGCTGTTCCCTCCCCTGGCAACCCCAGTGGCTCACAGCACACGCCCACCTGCCTCTGGGGGTGAGTTCCCGGGTGGCGGGCGCCTGGCCTGCCCTGGGCGAGGTTCCCCAACAGGGAGTCACCTTCCTGGGGGACCTCCTCTTCCTCACCTTCAGCTGCCTGGTTTGGTACAGCTGACCCCACCCACATCCTGGCTCTGGAAGTGGGCCCAGGACAGGCATCCCACCCTGCCCGCGGTCTGCCAGGCCAGCAGCGTCCCCTCCCCCTGCGCAGATGCCACATGGACAGGTCAGGCATGGTCCGGCTCTCAGGGGGGTGAGGGAAAGGCACTGAGGAGAGGGTATTGGGGTCCGGATTCACCCCCAGGATGAGGCTGCCGACAGGCTGGGTGGGAGCAGTGCTGTGCGGATTTCAATTCAATTAGGGAGGAATCCACCCAGCAAGGCGCAGCTCCAAGGCACGAAAACAGAACATTCAAAAAGCACAATGGACACAGTGATTGTTGCCTTTATTCAAGTCAGAAACAATGGGACGTCACTCAGCTGCGGTCTCCTGCCTCACAAGCTGCTTATCAGAGGAGTCAAAACGCCCAGAAAGGAACATAATTCAGAGGCAAACC
This sequence comes from Varecia variegata, assembly GCA_028533085.1. Taxonomy (NCBI): domain Eukaryota; kingdom Metazoa; phylum Chordata; class Mammalia; order Primates; family Lemuridae; genus Varecia; species Varecia variegata. The sequence goes on along the minus strand of CM052449.1, from coordinate 31,465,719 downwards.
TGATTTGGGGAAACAAAGCCCACCCAGCCCTCCTCAGCTTCCGGGGTGTGTAAGGATTTGCGTTGCTAAAGCACCCCTCCGCTGTTAGGTCCAAGGTATTTCTGCATATCGACCTCCTCCCCAAAGGCCGAGGAATAGTGGTTAGGGAAATCAATAAGTCTGCAAAGAAGCACTAGGAGGAAATTCGCATGCGGTTGGACACATGGTTCAGAAGAGGGAGCAGCCAGCCAGCTATCTGGGTCGTCCTCCCTTGGGATTTTTGTTTTGGTTTTTGAGGTATAACCTATGTCCAGTAAAACACACAAATTATAACCATGAGATTTTGCACGCGCGCGCGTGCACACACACACACACACGTGCGTAAGCACCAAACAGACCGCCAGCACCCGCAGAAGGCTCCCTCCAGCCCTTCCCAGCAGCTCCTGCCTCCAAGGGTGAACCGGCGTTCTGACTTCTATCACTGCAAGTTTTTCCTGATTTTTTTTTCACATCATACAAATAGAATTTCCCTGTATGTGTCATTCTGTTCTGACTTTTTTTGCTCGACATTGTGACTGTGAGATTCCTCCGTATTGTGGGTATCCACGATTTGTTCTTTTTCATCGTGGTCAAGTATTCTACTTTATGACCCTTCCACGATTCTTATCCGTTCTACTGTGGGTGGACATTTGGGTTGTTTCCAGTTTGGGATTAGGATGAATAAAACTGCTACGAACACAGGCGTCTCCTGGTGGACATAAACCATAAACACTCATTTCTGTTGGGCGCATAACTGGGAGCGGAACTGCTGGACCGTGGGGTGTATGTGAATTCGGCTTGAGTAGAAGCTGCCAGCTTTCTGTGGTAGTTGTTCCAATTCACATGCCACCAGCAAGACGTGAGCGTTCCGGTGGCTCCGCATTCTCACCCACACTTCAGTCCTTTTCACCTCGGTCACGCTGGCGGGTGACTCGGAACGCAAGTCTCAGACACTGTCCTGCAATCGAGCTGCCCTCACGGAGGTGGCGGCTGTTTCTCCAGCACCCGTCAGAGTGGTGCGTGGCACCACGATCGCGCCAGTGTTAGGCTGGTTCCAAAGATGCAGTCAGCATGTTTATGGCTTGCACGGGTCGGCACTGATGCAACAGTTAGAGGAGAGAAAACTGCCTGCCAGCTTTTAAATCTTTTATTTATTAATTCAACAGATATTGATTGAGTGCCTACAAGCACCAGGGATACAACTGTGAATAAAACAGGCAAAAATCCCTCTCCTGCCAGAGCTCACTCTAGTGAGGGGAGACGGACAAACACAATTTTAAAGTACGTTAAAGTCTCTGGCATCTCTTCTAGCAGTAGGAAGATTCCTGACAGAGGGGCCACGCTATTGGGACATACTCATGCCTGCCCAGCGTTAGTTCAGCCCTGCTGGCGTGCTTTTTCATGTTTTCTGAAAAGATTCTCTCCACCCTTCTTCTCGACACTGATCCTCTCACTCAGGAGGTGAGTGGAGTAGAACCTCAGCAGGTGTAGGTGCTGTGGGTAATGACAAGGCGGGAGAGGAGGCCGGGGCTATGGCTGCAGGTGGAGGGGCCAGGCCAGGCATCACTGAACAGGTGAACTTTAAGACCTGAAGGAAATGAGCAGAGAGTCATGCAGATACTTGGGAGAAGAACATTCGAGGCGGAGGGAGCAGCACGTGCTAATGCCCTGGGGTGGATGTTCCCGGAGTGGTCCAGGGTGGAGGAAGGTGGGTGGCTGGGAGAGTGCAGAGCTGAGGTCAGAGAGGTGAGGGGGAGAGGAGATGATGGAGGGCCCCAGGCACTGTAAGGACTTTGACTTTTCCTTGGAAGGCACGGGGGCCACGGGAGGGCTGTCGGCAGCGACAGTCTAACTCCGTTTTAGCAGGATCACTCCTTGGGCCAGGTTCACTAAAGGAGTGAGGGCAGCTGACACCACCCAGGAGTGAGAGATGACGATGGCCTGACCCCGTGGAGGTGCTGAGCAGAGATTAAATGATGGCCACACTGGAAGTCAGAACCAACAGAACTCGAATGGATTGGCTGAGGGGCAAGAGAGAAAGGCAGAAATCCCAGCAACTGCAAGGAGGAAGTTACTGGTTTCTGAGATGGAGAAGGCTGAAGAAGAAGCTATTTTTGTTTGTGGTGTTTGTTTGTTTTGGTGGGGGACGGGTACCGGGAACTGTGTTTCCGTGTGAAGTTGGAGATTCCTGCTAGACCTGGAGAGATCGAGTGGGCTGGAGCAGTCTGGGCCGCCAGACACATCTGGGAGTCATCAGTGAGTAAGCCAGCCAGCGCCTGGACGCGAGCCCCAAGGGAGTGAGCGTAGACAGAGCGAGGGGGGTGGTCCAAGAAATGGGCCTTGGGACACTCCCATGTTTACGGGTCAGGCCAGGAGGCAGCAGGCAGCCAGGCAGGGTGCAGACTCGGCGTGTGGACTCCGGGAGGCCCAGAGAGCAGGGAGTGAGCAGCTGTGCCCGATGCTGCCAATGGGTCAAGGAAGGGGAAGAATGAGCTGACCCTGGGTCTGCCGGGGAGGTCAGTGGTGCCCTCGATAAAGATCTTGGAGTGGCCGGAGCAGCTGCCGGCCGCAGCGGATCAAGGGAACAGGAGGAGACACACTGGCAACAGTGAGCACAGGAAACTCACCTGCCCGGTTCCCCTGCAAGGGGGGGAGAGAGAAACAGAGCTAACGGGGGAAGCAGGGCCCAAGTGAGTTGTGTTTTTTATTTTTCAACAGCATTATTGAGGCATCATTCACATCCCATAGAAGCCACCCCCTCTTTAAAGTATACTATTCTGTGGTTTCCAGTACAGTCGCAAGATTGTGCAACCATCGCCACTGTCTAATTTCAGGACATTTTCATCACCCCAGAAAGAGACCCCACCCCCACAAGCATCCACTCCCCACGCCCCTCCCCCAGTCCTTGGCAACCACCCCTCTGCTTTCTGACTCTGCGGATCTGCCTACTCCGCGCACTTCACACAAAGGGAATCATGCACTGTGCGGTCTTCTGTGACTAGCTTCTTTCACTCAGTGTTTCCAAGTTTCCTCCAATTCCTTTTTATGGCTAAATAATAGTCCATGGTATGTTATATACAAGTTTTGGTGTGGACATGTTTCTCGTGCTCTTGGGTATATGCCTTGAGGTAGAATTGCTGGGTCCTGTGGCAACAATGTTTATCATTTTGAGAGCTGCCAGACTCTTTCCCAAAGTGGCTGCACCATTTTATGTTCCCAACAGCAGTGGATAAAGGTTCCAATTTCTTCCCAACCTCATCGGTACTTATTGTCTTTATCTTACCCACCCTAGGAGGGGAGAAGTGGAATCTCACTGCAGTTTTGATGACTGATGGTATTGGATATCTTCTCGTGTGCTTCTTGTTTATTTCTAAATTAGGTTATCTCTTTATTGAGTTGTGAGAGTTCTTTATATATTCTAGATATTAGTCCGTTATCAGATACATGATTTTGCAATTATTTTCTCCCATTTCATGTTTTTTTTTTTCACTTTCTTGATGGTGTTTGATGCACAAAGTTGTTAATTTTTGATGAAGTCCCATTTATTTTTTCCTTTTGTCACTTGTGTTTTTGTATCATATCTCAGAAACCATTGGCTAATCCAAGGTCATAAAGAGTTATTCCTGTGTTTTCACCTAAAAGTTTTATAGTCTTAGTTCTTATATTAGGTTGATTTTGACCTGATTTTTTATATGGTATAAAGTTGGGGGCCGACTTCATTATTTTGCATGTTGTCATACAGTTGTCCCAGCACTGTTTACTGAAGAGACTATAAATTTCCTCCACTGAATTCCCCTAATACCCTTGTTGAAAATTTTTTTTGTTTTTTAACATGGGAGAACTAAGGCACATGTTCACGCTGATGGGACAGGACACGCAGAGAGGGGGAAATGTGACGAAGGCAGGAAGAGGAGAATGGCTGGATCAGCGTCCTCGGTGGGAGAGGGGAGGGGACGCGGTGCCCAGCAGAGGAGGTGGCGTTAGTCAAGAGTGAGGTCAGCTCCTAGTAACAGGAGGAAAGATGGGTTTCATGGGTGCAGATGCCAGTACGGCATTCTCTCCTTATTGCTTCCCTTCTGTTAGTGAACAGAGGAGGAAGGTTGGGAGCCCCAGAGCAGAAGAGGTAAGAGGGAGAGGAAATGGACTGGGCGAACACGGGGTAAGTGCCAGCAACACTGCAGTCCCGTCTGAGCTTAGCCATGGTGAGTTGAAAGTGAGCTCAGTCAGTGTGGTCAGGTGTTTTTCCTCAGTTATATCCAGCTAGGCAGGGGCAGGTGGGGAGGCGGTGGAGACTTGGGGATGCTGTCCCTTAAGGCCTCTGTGGCAGGGTGACCTATTTATTCCTGGGGCAGGACAAGGCTGGTTTTAGTGGCTGCAGCAAGAAACCCTCTCTCCCTGGGGATGTTCAGGTTCATCCAGGTAGGAGGTCTTCACCCACACACCAGGTCTACTTGACTTCTCATCTATGCTTAAACAACAGAAATTTATTTTTTCATAGTTCAGGAGGCTGGAAGTCCAGGATCTAGGAGCCAGCATGGTCAGGTTCTGGTGAGGACTCTCTTCCTGGCTTACAGAGGCCACCTTCTGAGTCCTCGCATGGAGGAGACAGCAAGCTCTCGTGTCTCTTCTAGTAAGGTCACTGATCCCGTGATGCGGGCCTCAGCCTCACATCCTCATCTAGACCTAACTGTCTCCCAAAGGTCCAACCTCCAAGTATCATCACACTGGGGGTTAGACCTTCAACATACCAATTTGGGGGGGACACAATTCAGTCCACAGCACCCCCCACCTGTTCTCACGGGTTCCTGGCTCTTATAGGATGTGTTTGTATCATTGGCAACCCAGGTGGAAAAGAGTAACCTTTCATTTTTATATTTTCTGTTGTGTATCTTATAGAGTTGTGATGCCAATACAGTAGCCACTGGCCACATGTGGCTTGACATGTGGCTAGTCAGACCTGAGATGTGCTGTTAAGTGTAAAATATACACCAGGTTTCAAAGACTTAATGTGAAAAAAACTGAAAATAGCTCAATCATCTTTTACATCCATTACCTGTTGAAATGACAGTATGTTGGCTATGTGGGGTTAAAGTATATTATGGAATTAATTCCATCCATTTGTTCTTTTTAAAAATGTGGTTACCAGAAAATTTCAAATTACACATGTGGCTCACATTTTTTGCTTGTATTACATTTCCACTGGATAGTGCTGACACAGAAGACGCTACATCCAAAACAGCTGGCAGCACAGCAGGGCTCTGACCTTGGTCAATGAGCTCTCGGGGGTCACGAGATCTGGGATTGTGCTTTGGAACTTAACCTTGTGGTGGGACCACACCTCTGAGGAGGGTAGGGTCCAAAGTGGGCTCCTGAGGACAGTGCCTTGAGTCATGGTGGCCTTGGACAGTCCCTGGGAGGCAGCCCTGGGGAGTTGGGGACCCACGGCCGGCTCTCCGTAAGTCTGAGTAGGCTGGTTCTTGTTTGGTTTAAGGACACATACAGGACTCACACTGTTAAACACTAGAACCCCCGCAGGCACGAGGTGCCCACCCTCTGAGCTGTGCCTTCAGCCAGCAGCCGCCCACTACGATCACCAGCACCATTTGCAATCCCTCTTTCTCTTTTTCCCCTCCAAGCACAGAAATATGAATTTGCTGTAAGGTCAACGTGTATGGGGCACATCTGAATCTCACACACCCATCCCGTTTACTATTTGTTAAACTGGCTATTGGTTTTCTGTAATCTTGCTCACACACATAGTTTAACCATTTCCTTGTAGTTCGATATTGGAAGTATTTCCATTACAAATAGCAGTGCTATGAATATCTTCATTTTTTTCCCACTTGAATTATTTTATTGGCATGTTTTTCCTAAAGTGAAATTGATTGGCTGGAAAGTATATACAGTTTTATAGTCCCTGTGACTTTTCCTTCAAATCACTCTCCCAAAAGACTGCACTGCTCTGTACCGCCTCCTCTGTGATTTCCCACAGCCCTGGCAGCTCTGGACTTGGTCATTTGTATTTATTTATACTAATTAATTGGGATATAACTGATATCTCCTAGATATTATATTTACATTGGCTTAATTGCTAACGAGAATGACTAAAGTCCTTCTCTGAAAACCCAGAACAATAGATAGCCACCGTGTCAATAGTTCAGAGAAACACTTTTCAACTGCCTCCATTACCAGAATCTGGGGGTGCCCACAGCAGCCTCCCCCAGCTAATAAGGCCGGTTCTCTCCTCCCTACAAGCTGCAAACACCAGACATTCCCCCTCCCTGTGTGATTCAGACGAGTCCCAGCGTTTCTTAACTGCCAGGTGTTTATTGTTCAGGACGGGAGATGTTCTGTTTTCCAGGCAGAAGCGTTTGAGGAGATGCGGCTGACGTCCTGTCACTGCGCACTGGGAAGGCCTCGGCCCCTCCGCGCACACATGGGACCCCAGCGGCCTCCCACGGTGCCACCCACCAGCGGGGACTGCGCACGCGGCTGCTAGGTGGCACCTGGCGGTAACTAATGCGGGAGCAGGCCAGGGAACAGGCCCCCCGCACCCGGCCTGTCCCCAGCCTGTCCCCAGGGCCTGTTCCCTGGCCTGCTCCCCGGCCTGGCCCCACTCTCCAAGCCAGATATCTCAAAACACAGAAGAACAGAAAAGTTAATTCTAGCTAAAAATACACCATCTGCCTGTGAACAATCTCGCTGGGTGTTGTCATATCAACACCCGAAGCAGGTTAATAACCGGCCTGGAGCAGACGGTTTCTTTTTATAATTCCTGGGTCCCTCACGAAGGCTTCCTCCTCCGCTGCTCCCTGGCCCGCTGGCCACCGGGGTGTACCCGGTGACACTGGGCGTGGCAGAAAGGGAGCCCCAGCCCACCACCCGCCACTGCCAGCCCCACCAGCCACTGCAGCCACCGGTGCAGCAGCTGCAGCCCCGCTGAGCCCTGTTCACCCGCCGGGGTCGACTGCAGGGGCCCTGGCGGCTGCCAGCACCCACCCAGAGCAGGCGGCCGCCAAGGGGCCACCCCAGAGTCTTGCACAGGTGACAGCAGAGGGACAGCCAAGCAGCAGCCGGTCAGCCCCACCCACAGGCAAAAGAAACCGAGTCAAACAAGACTGAGCAGTCACCCACCAACTGAGTGGCGGTTTGGACCGACCATCCTGTTTCTTGGTGGGGGTGGGGTGAGAGGGGCCCTCCCCAGCCCTGCTGTTGGAGAGCAAATTAACGATACTGCCTTTCTGGAAGGAATTTTGACCAGATATAACCACCACCTTAAAACATATGTTGCATACTTTTTAATCCAGCAATTTTACTTTGAGGAATTTACCTTAAAAACTATTTATCATAACCTAAAATATTAACACAAAAATACTCACTGCAGCGTTACAGTTAACAGTAAAAATGTCCGAAAGGAAACACCACCAAGCATATGTAGGGTTAGCTATGGAACATTTTGCAACCATTTCAAGTGTTTATAAGGAACTTTAAATTAAATTTAAATTAAACATCAAAAATGTTATTTAATGTTAACACATAAAGGTGTTCAAAGAGGTAAATACAGTAAAAATGCAAACCTGTTAGGGAAATACATACACAGCATTAAAATGATTGGGGGAAAGATACCAGATTTGTTAACAGCATATTTTAAGGTGGTGCATTTTGTAGTGGTTTTTATTTCATTACACTTTTTAGGATTTTTCTAAGTTTGCAGCAATCACACTGACAAATAAAAGGAAATGAACAGTTTTCAAAGACTGTTTAAAAGCGGAATTAAAGGAGTACACAAGAAATTGGTGACAGTGGCTGCCTCTGGTGTCAGCGTGAAGGGGAGGCCCCTTTACAGTTTGTACCCTCTGGGGCCTTTTAAGTTTTGCACCAGGCAGGTATTATCTACTCAAAAGCATATAAATAAATTTTTACAAAGAAGACACAGCAATGTAAGCACTAAAACCACGGGAGCTAAGAAGAGGCTAAGGAGAAGCCCTGGGGGAGACCAAGGAAAGTGCTCTCAGCTCCTGGGAGGGATGGGACTGGAGGCTGGCTGCCCTTCTGGGCCCAAAGCCGCGGATTCACCCCAGGACTCCGCTCGTCGAGGGTGTCTCCATCGGCAAGGCCTGCTCCACCAGACACAAAACTGGTCGGGAGAGGGGCCGGCCCCGCCCTGGTGTTTTCTCCTGGGGCAGAGGCAGGCAGGCCGGGGGAGGGGCTTCAGTGGGTGTTGGAGCTCTGAGCTGGGACCACCTGTGTCCCCTGGGCCTGGCACAGACTGGGACCCCATACCTGAGCATGGACGGATGAGGCCCAATCACCTGACAGAACTCTGTTACAGCCCTGGTGTTTCCAGAAGGCTCACTTGGAAGCAATTGCAGAAGCTGGCATGTTGTTCAAAATGGAAAAAGTATCCCCTAACTTTGAGGCACCGAACCAAAAATCTTCACCGTTTTCATTCTCGTGCTGTCTGCAAATCAATGTTTTTACCTTTACAGTAAAAAAAGGGCAACGTTGGAGCCCACTAACGCTACAAAAATGGGGGGAGGGGCATGCTCCGATCTTAGACCACATGAGGGACGAATTTAGCAGGAAGAGCGGAAACGATCAGTTCAACAAGAAAGGCCACACTCAGTTCACAGACAGCCCCTCTTCCCACCCCTGCCTGCCCCCCATCAACTCAAGCGGCACATAAATGACTAAAGTAGCTTCACTGACTCCAGGAGAGCGGTCTGAGCTAGCACACCTGACTCGTGCTAGATGAGGCCAGGTGAGAGAGAAAGGCTCGGTCCTTCCTTGATGGCTGCGGGTTACAATTCGCCGTGAAGTTCTTCACACACAGGGAGCTCTCCTTGCAGCTGGCCCTCAGTGTCCCCTCCGCACCTGCAGGGACCAGTCGGTAGAGAAAGCCACAAATCTGGTGGTACCTTCCCTTTTGTTCATTTGTAGGACTCTGAATGCTAGAGATGATTCACACAAAATACGTGGGAAAGTGACTTTTCAGAAAAAACTGCATTGCAGTTTGATGGCACTCAAGCTGCGGTTCTGAAAGCAAAGTGAATACAGTACAGAGTCCCTTAGTGTCTGCCAGGGCGGGGGCTGGTTCCAGGACCTCCGCTGGACACCGAAACCTGGGGGTGCTCAAGTCCTGGGTGCAAAATGGCGTGCTGTGTGCTATGCGCACACAACCTGTGCACATCCTCCCACGCACTTAAATCACCTCTAGATTGCGCATAACGCGTAACACAAGGCAAATGCTATGTAAATAGCTGTGATACTGCATTGTTTAAGGAATAAGGACGAAAAAGTCCATACGTGTGTGGTGCAGATGCAATGTTTTCCAGTATTTGTGATCCCATGGCTGAACCCATAGATTCAGAACCCACAGACACAGAGGGTCAAGTGAATTAGGGGAATCTTTTGGGTGGGAACATTTCTTAGAGACACTTTATGATCACACCACTTCCGAAGGAGCAGTATACTCCTACCTCGATTTGTAGCGCTTTGCTGATACTGGGTTTTTCACAAATTGAAGGTTTGTGCCAACCCTGCATCCAGCAAGTCTATTGTCACCATTTTTCCAACACTATGTGCTCACCTTGTGTCTCTGTGTCAGGACTTTTTAGCAATAAAGTATTTTTTAATTAAGGTATATATTTTTTTCAGACATGATATTACACATTTAAAAGACTACCGTATAAGGTCAGCGCAGTTGCTCATACCTGTAATCCTAGCACTCTGGGAGGCCAAGGCAGGAGGATTGTTTGAGGTCAGGAGTTTGAGACCAGCCTGGCAAGAGCAAGGCCCCGTCTCTGCTGAAAACAGAAAAATTAGCTGGGTGTGGTGGCGCCCTCCTGTAGGCCCAGCTCCTCTGAAGGCTGAGGCAGGATCGCTTGAGCCCAGGGCTTTGCGGTTGCTGTGAGCTGTGGTGACACCACGGCACTCCAGCTCAGGCAACAAAGCAAAAAAAAAAAAAAAAAAAGACTACAGTGTGGTGTAAACATAACTTTTACAATATACTGGGAAACCAACAAATGTGTGACTTTGCTTTATTGTGATACTCACTTTATTGCGGTGGTCTGGAACTGAACCCACGATCTCTCTGAGGTGTGCCTGCACTTTTTACTGAAAATAGTTCATCTAAAAGGCATAATTCCAGAACCACCAAGACGCTTGGGATGGTGAACACAAGGCCCTGGGAGGGGGGAGCCTCGGCGTGCAGCTAGTGGGAGGAGGGGCCCAGGGCTGCGTGCCCCACTCTGGGCTGCCTGCCCCACCCCACGGGCTGCGTGCCCCACCCCATGAGCTGCGTGCCCCACCCCATGAGCTGCGTGCCCCACTCTGGGCTGCCTGCCCCACAAGTCCCTGGGGGGGAGGTAAACATGATTCTAGCACAGCGGCTCTGAGGCCCTGAGACCCTGGGGCCTGGGGGGGGGGGGGCACCAGTCCTGCAACAGGTGCTGGAAGAAGCACCGCATTCACAAGATGGGAAGGCCCCGAGGGGGGGAATGAGGTGTCATCAGAAAGTCAGCTGAACATGGTAACATCCTCCGGACCCCACGCCAGCGAGAGGATGCGGCAGACTGTCCCCAAGGCCTGCAGCAGGAAGGCCCCTGCTTTTCCCTGGGTGCCAGTCACAGGGCTGTCGCTGCTCACTAGCGCACACAACCACAAAACACGGCGTCTTCACAAATAGTTTCTGGAACACGGCACAGCGCAGCAGCGGCTCCTCCATCCGGGGACTCCATCAGATTTAAGGAAACACAGTGACGACGCGTAAGTTTGTCAGGGGGACCACTGGGCTCCCCCACCTCCCCAGTGCCCCTCCTGGAGTCAGTCACCTACGGAAGCGCGGCAGCCTAGTCCCCGTACTGCACTTCGGCCCGCAGCTCCTTGGTGACGTAGGTCACCAGCATGGCCAGCAGCTGCTGCTGCAGGGCCTCACTGCCCATGACCAGCGCCGTCAGCTGCACGGCGTCTGTCCAGTCCAGGTGCCGGACGATGGCAGTGGCTTCATTAAAGAGCCTCTGCTGCTCCGCGGGGGGCAGCTCCATGATGATCTGCGGGACGGACTTGAACTCTCCACTTGCCATCCAGGCACCCAGCAGACCCCCCACGGCCCCCCCTAGGAAACAAGGAAGGGTTCGATTAGTGGAGCCTCATTCACACACGACGGCCCGACCTGAGCTCCCACTGAGAGCACGTCCACCGCGTGACGACTAGGCACCGGCTCAGCTCACGCCTGCCCCGCCAGGCGGCCAGGGGACAAAGGTTTATGTGGCTGCCGTCCATTTGGCTCAGATAATTGACACCCAGACGTGCCCTTCCCTGAGCTCCACGCTGAGGGATGCAAAGTGAAGCCTGCACCACCTTCTAGCCCAGAGCTGAGCTAACTAAAATCTTCGTGGGCTGACGAAGGTGCCTGTGCTTCCCCTAAAAATCTCTCTCTCATCACAAAGGACAGAGCTGAGAAGCAAATGCATTTTCAAGAAAAACCATCTCAGTGGTGAGGCCCAATTTCCTCCACCCATTTGATGGCTGACGTGCTTTTTGACCCCAAAGTTAGGAAATTTCTAGTGCACTCATGTGGTTAAAGGACCCAGGGGACAGATCAGGAGGTTCTTTTCTCTTGAAGCAATGTTTTTCATATAACCCCTCTGAGTTATACAAGGATAAATAACAAATTTAATGTAGTTTACTATTTCTCTTTCTGCTACCCAAAAAAGGCACAAACATTATTTCAAAATGTAAGTTTATTGCCAAAGTTAAGGCACAATATTTTGGGACACAAAAACCCTGTAGCAACGAAGAGTTCTACCTAAAGAGGCCACGTGCAGGACGGCGCAGGCAGGGGATGTGCTCTCGGGCAGGGGTCTCAGACTCAGGTGCCATCAAGGGCCAGGTTGACAGGAGTGAAGTGGACGGGGTGGGTCTGTGACCTGGAGAGCTGGGTCCCCACCTACAGGGCAGCTGCCACCCCACGTCAGTTAATTACTACCGCAGGGAATACCAGACTCGTATCTTTAAAATGTCTCACAATTTTAAACTATCACCATCAGATATTTAAAGATAAAATCCACTGTTCCACAGAGACACCCTCCCCCTCTAAAAAAAAAGAAAGATGAAGCTCCCTGGACTTAGCGACTCACTTCCAACAAACAGAGCACGGAACAGGAAACAGGAGCTTTATCGTGGAAAACCCAGCAAACGTGACCTTAACCAGGTGATCAAGGTCAACATCACCAGTGATACCATGTCAATGTCACGGACCCCGGAAACAACGCAAGAGAAGGGCCAGTGACCTCCCACATACCCTTTCCAAAGACTCGTAACTCCAGCCTGCTCATGAGAAACACATGAGACAAACTCAGACTGAGCGAAGTTCTACAAAGTATCTGCCCAACACTCCTCAAAACTACGCAGCCATGAACAACAAGGAACGTCTGAGAAACTGGTGCAGACCAGAGCAGAGTAAGGAAACGGGCCAGCGTGGTGTTTCGACTGGACCCTGAAACATAAAAAAGGCCATGAATACAAAAGGGTAAAATCCCAATCAAGCCTGGAGGATGGTTAATAGCAACACATGAGTGTTGGTTTCTCAGTTTTGACAGTGTTGGAGGCCGTGTTAGCAGAAGCCAGGTGAAGGGTACGCAGAATTCTTTGTGCTACCTGTGCAACTTCTCCGTTAAACTAACATTGTTCCAAAATGAAGTTTATTTAAAAAAATGCAGTCCAGGCCAGAGAGCACCCACTTGCAGCCCGGACTCCGCTGCCAGGCAGCAAAGCCAGTGCCCAGTCAGAAAGGCAAGCACGGGGGCCCGGAACAGCCACCGCCTCTGGCACCCAGACTGGGCCCAGTCTCTGGTCCCGGAGGCTGAGTACCGTCCCGGACAGGGCTCACCTCCTCTCCAAAAGAAAGGGACATCCTCGGGAGGGAAAACCAGCTGACTGACAAGTTGTACTGAACTTTTCCCCCTGACACCAGTGAAAGGCTTATGGTTGTCAGGAGCTGCACTCATCTGCACTGAACCTTTCTGAGAACATCAATATTTGATTTAGAGCAGCACTTAATGCAAAAAGTCACCAAGAATATTGACCAGCAAATGACTAGCTCTATGGAGAAGAGAAAATTCCTTTGTTTTCTGGGTAAAATGATGCTCCCACCCACGACCAGGGGCTGGAAGGAGTGAATCCCCGGGGTCCTCTTTGCAGACATCCTGTTCTCAACCAGCTTTTACTCCGTCTGAATGAGATACGTGCTCCCAAAATGGCATCTGGGCACAGCTAGATGAAAGTATCCCAGCGAGCCCTCCCCTGCGCACTTAGATGGCAGTGGCAGCAAAGATGTAGAATGTCACTGAAGAGGAAGGAAATGGCCTTGTCTCCTCCCTCACCGGTTCCTTCCTGGATAGCAAGAAGCTGAAGTCAGGACTCACTAATTCATGGATTTGGAGAGGAAACTAGAAAGAGGGAAGGTCTGGGGCTACTCACTCACATGCTTATTTTTCTCCCCACTGTGGCCTGGGCTTAATGAAATGTCCTTGAATGTCAGTCTGTCCCACTGCCAAAGGGAAGAACAGGGCAGGAGGCCTCGCCAGCAAGTGGGACAGCAGGGAAGCAGACGCCAACCTCAGCAGAAAGTGCTTCCCTCTCCAGCCTGTGTGCACGTGAAGCCTGCAGCCACACAGACAGGACTGCCACCGGCCTGCGAGCTCTCGGCGGCCCGGCACCCCGTGCAGCTGCCCCGCACTCGCGGGCAGACGCCAGGCCAGCAGGCGAGCACCAGTACAACTGGGCCGCAGCGCCCACCCGAGGCCGTACCGGCCCCTCCCCAGCTCAGCCCTGAGTGGCGGCCAGCCCTCCGACTCCTTCCTGGCCTGTGGTTTAGTCCACAGCCCTGTGCCACACAGATCTTCTGAGGCCTCGGACACAGGAATTCTTCCCGTCCAGTCCAAGGGAAGTAACCTCAGCCTAGCTCCAAGAACCACGGGAAAATCAGCCAAACTTTCGTTCTTTGCCAGAAGCTGTTTCCCAAAGAGAAGCAGGTGGTCACACGAGGGGGCAGACCTCCGGGAGTAAAAGGCAGTTCTCCTGTTGGCCTGTTGCTGGTTCTGCGTCGCACTTCTTGCTTTCAGAATGGGGGAGCCGCTCTCAGAATGAGCTGGCTCATGTAAAATGGTCACGTAGCATCTGCTCATGGTAAGTGCCTGGCAAATCCTAGCTCCCTCCCTGCTTCCCCCTCTGAAGTGACATGGTACCATGACAGGGGTAGGGGAGGCCGTCCCAGGGACCCAGGACACCCCGATATCTCCAGACTCTCTAGGACACACCCCTGGGGAGGGGTAGGGCCAGTCGCCCCGAGTACTCGTCATGGGATCCCAGCACAGGGGAAAGGTGGTTCCAGGTCTGAATAACACAGATGCCATTTCCAAACGCACCTGTCCTTCCGAGACACTCACACAGAAGCTTGCATTTGTAACCAGGCAAACTATATACACAAAGATCATGTCACAGAAGCAACGCTAACTCCACAGACTCCTCACACGGGGCGTGTGGCACCACTTTGGCGAAACTTTTTCTCCCTGTGGTTTCAAAGGTGCTTTTACAGCACTGCAAGGCTGGCCGTCCCTGCAAGACACCTGAACTCACCAACGGCTAGTCCTGGCGGACCACCAACCAAACCACCGACGAAGGCCACGGCCCCGGTGACCAGAGCGCCCTTCCCCGAGTGCTTGACGGCCGCCTTCATCTTCCTCTGCTCGGAGACGGAGCACAACAGCTTCATGATGTCGTCCACCATGACGGGCATCCTGGTGCACCTGAAAGGAGGCATTTCAGAGGGAGAGTTTTAGTGAGTGTGAGAGCTTCCATCCAAACGTTTCTCTTCCTGGGGTTTTGAGGAAGGGTCTCCATCTTCTGGAGAGAATGGTGGCTCCACTGTGTGCAGGACAGACGGCACCCAGAGAGTGAAAAGTCCTTTGTCACAGAAAAAGCAGGGCAGAGTCAACAAGCAAACAGAAACAGCTGAGTGGACGAAAGGTCTTTGCCCTCTGATTAGCTTCTGATTTAGGACAGATAAAGGAGCAACGCCAGCCACATGTTCTGCTGGTTCGTCACACGGGAGGCGAGTGTGACCTCTCGCATCTGTGGACTTTTGGCCGGCTCAGGCAATCCTCCGTACGCAGAGCCTGGCAGAGACCAGAAGTCCCAGCCTAGTGTCCTTTCTGTGTGACGGGGCATCGGAGCTGATGCCAAGCCAGAGAAGGAGGAAGGACACGGGACTGAGGTCACGCTGGCATTTGTCCGCTATGTGACCCAGAGTATCAGATATGTCACCTCCAAGATGGAATAAGCCACCTGCAGGCTAGATTCTTGTAATGTGTAAGTAGAACAGATGTGAAGTGCTTGGTACGAATCTGGGACATTACAGGCTCTGAATGTAAGTTCTGTTACTAACACTCACCACTGGCCTCCCGAACAACTGTTCTTAAAAGTCAACACGGTTCTAGACATGGGATGTTAAAGCAATGAGATAAAGCAACTGGAGAATAAAATAAATCAAGCGATTCCAAGGGCTTGCAATATATGTGGATGGATGGATGGACCTTTAGAACAATGGCCTTTGAACAGTTCTCTGGGGTCAGGGAACTGTTCCACGCTGGCAGGGAAACACAGGCAAGGGCAGGGCCGGCTCTGGAGAGCCCAGACACCAACGGACCACCTGGGAGGGCTGAGAAGGAAGACCGAAAGGGCGAGGTGACACTTCTCCTCAGAGCTTCAGCAGGACACAAAGCTCCCACGGCACTTTCCTGTCTCATGGGCATTTCCCTTTCACTGCAGGCCACGACATGAAACAGCTGCTAGGGGAACTTCACTGAGGAAGTTTCGGGCAGATTCTATTGCTCAGTATCTTTTGGTCATATGAGCTTTTTTGACCAAAGGGTGATCCAGAACCACAGGTCTCTAATGTAAAATTGCTCTCCGGATCCTGGCGGAGAATGTAGAGCCCTCAGAAGAAACCCCTGGACCTACCGTATCACCACAAAGTCAGGTTTTCAGAACTTCTCCCCAGTCCCAGGAGAGGTAAGAAGAGTCCTGTACTCCAGCCCTGTAAATCCCCCCTTTTCCTTGTGACGTGCTTCAGCTCCGAGATTCTCAGGGTGCACAGGAATCACTGAGGATCCTGTGAAGTGCAGCTCTTATGGGCGGAGTGTGAGTCCGCATTTCCAACAAGCTCCCAGTGGTCTTCTGACCTTACTTTGGGCAGCAAGACCCGAAGAGGACATTACCCAGGGGTTTGATGTTTGTTACACAGTCCCCAAATTCAGAAATTGCAAACAGGGGCCCCCCAGATGTGTCTTTTTGGCCCAGAGGGGCAGAGAGGCGGCAGAAGGGCAGGCCTTGCCAGGGTTGACCAAGGGACTGGGGGAGAAGTCCGGCCTGCCGGCCCCTGCTCTGGCTGCCTTACATCTGTGTCTGCCGAAACACCTGCTGGCTCCCAGGCCCTGCCCGGCCATCTGCTTCCAGACAGGCTGCAGGCCTCCTCCTCCCTGGGAGAGAGCCCCCTTCCACCATTCCAGTGGTCAAGATTTGTCCACACGCAAATGTCACGACAATAAAATGGCATTATCACAGCAAAGGGACTGACCGTGGCAGAAACCACCCAGAAATCGGGAGATGGAGGGTGTAGCCCGATTTACCCAGTAGCCATGGTCCTGAAAAGCTACACATACAAAGTGAGTTTTATTTCAAATACATATTAAGATAACCAAAGGAAATAAGTCTACAGTAAAACCTTTCAAAA
This sequence comes from Varecia variegata, assembly GCA_028533085.1. Lineage (NCBI taxonomy): Eukaryota > Metazoa > Chordata > Mammalia > Primates > Lemuridae > Varecia > Varecia variegata. The sequence goes on along the minus strand of CM052449.1, from coordinate 31,448,906 downwards.
AGCTCAAAATCCTACTATAAAATATCTAATCGCCTTCTAGCTTAGCTCTGGTTTATACCCAGCTTTTCATCTACCCAGGTCTCAGGAAGACCCCTCTGGAGGCCACAGGGAACTTGACGGGGCGTGAGGACCCTGAGCCCTGCCATATTTGGTCTGCAAGGCTGGCCTGTGCCTGGACACCACTCCTAAAGTGGGTTCTCTGCAGAATTATGGATCTGCACTCTCAAAACAGCGTTTGCAGGCAAGAAAACTCAAGTAAAACAGGCAGAGAGCAGAGGTGACCCATGTCACCTCTATTGTCTATCCAAGAAAAGAACACAGCTTCTGACCTGCTCCAAATGACTTTAAGTCAAAACCCGCAGGGGCTAATGAGGTGACCTTGAACAAACACTACTTCCAACCTGCACCTGGCCCCCAGCAGGCAGGCACCGAAGCCCAAGCCCAGGGCGTGTGGGAGGGCAGGAGGAGGAAGTAGCCCAACTCCAGCTGGGTTTTCACAGTTCACAGTCAGGCAGAGGTGGCCTCGTGGCTGCCTCCATCCAAGGGAAAGCTGGTTTGATTTCTTTGCAAGAATCACTTCAGGAGTCAGAGCATCAAGAGACCCTTGTTGTGGAAGAAAGGTTAGTAACTCATGTCCTGAGCCCTTGCTAGAAAGCTCAGCTTCCTGAATCCTCCAGCTTGCCAGATTGAGGGGGAAGCCCATTCTGCTGCTCCTTCTCCCATCCTTGTCCCGCCCCAAGGCTGCCTTTGTCTGTAAATGACAGAGAAGCGGGCGAGGAGGGAGGATGAGGACAGATGGACAGATGTCGGAGGGCTGGGAGTGTGGCTCCTGCTCCCCTGCACCGCATCACACCTATACAAAAGAGGCCCATCTGCCAGCCACACGGAAGGCAAGTGCCACCGGATGCCCTGGTTTCCTGCAAGCACCCAGGCTGGTCTGGGATGTAGAGAGAGGGGGATGAGCCCACCCCGCCGACAGCACCTAGCTTTCTGAGTTTGGACCAGATTGTGAGAGACGAGGGGGAAGAACTCGTCCGAGCTCACGCAGACCTCCACAAACCCTGTTCTTTAAAGAAAAATTATTAATGGAAAAGGAAGCCTCTTAAGAGTCACAAGGATCTCAATCACCTGGAATCCTTAGCAGTTTCTATTTCTCAGGTGGAATTCACCAAACCCCACTGTTTGCTCCGGCTCTGTAAACCTGTCTTTCCCCTCCACCCCCCAGCGCAAAGGCCACAGCTGGATGCCACCAGCAAACATTTTCAGATTAGCCCACGGAGTCTTTTTTTTTTAACCAATTAATTAGTTGCCAATATTTAAAAATCAGGGGATTTCACACATGCCTCAGATTCCTGATTTCTCTTGAAAAATCATTAGACCAGGCCACCCTGGACCTGCTTTTCTGTGTAGCGATGGAGGCCAGGGCTGACACCCCGGCCCCTCCACGCCAGAGGAGGACACTGCCCTCTCTGCCATAGGCCTGCACTGTTACCTGCCTATGAGGCCCGTAAGCAGGTGACTTCACAGCCTCTCAAGGTTTCTTTGTTTTCCTCTCTCTCTCTCTCTGGTTTTCACAGCCAGGGTCTGTCGCCAGGCCGGAGTGCAGTGGCCACGCGCAGGTGCGCTCACTGTGTACTACGGCTCCAACTCCCGGCTCCGACGACCCTCCCGCCTCGCCCCCGCCCTCCCCGAGCAGCCGGAACCACCGACACTCACTTCTTTTTGAAAAGGCTGAACTAACCACCTGTCCCCTGCAAAACCAACCTGGCCTCCCCGGTCATCCCTTCCTGAACAGCCCCAAGGGTGCCCAGCTCCTCCTCCCGGGGTGCGGCCCGCGCGGGCAGGATTCCGCTCCGCACCCGCACCCCGCGCCGCACCGGGTCACTGCGGGGGCCGCCGCCGCGCAGCCCCTCAGCCAGGCCTGGCCTCCAGTCCGGCTCTGCCGCCTGCTCGCTGCGCGTGTGGCTTTGGCCTCTCCGTGCCTCAGTTTCCTCGTATGGAAAACGAACACACACACACACAGCGTCCGGCACCGTGAGGGTCAGGCTCCGGGCGGGCGGGGGCCCCCAAGTCGCTCCAGGTATGGGGACGGCGCGTCGGAGGCACCCGCTCCCCGGGCACCCCGAGGCGCACCTTTACCTGAGTGACAGGCGCGCTCTCCGCGCGCCTCTGAAGTCAAAGGTCGGCTCCGCGCCCGCGGGGACACTGACCCACCCGCGCACCCGCCGGCTGACCCGCGCCGCCCCGCACGGCCCCGCCCCGGCCGCGGGTCGCTCCGGCCGCGGCGGCTCCGGCGTGCTGGCCCCGCCCCCCAACTTCCGGCTCCGCGCGGCCTTCCGGGTCGCCGGGTCGCCGCGGGTCCAAACCCGGAGCCGGGTCCTCTGGGGGGCCGGGGGGCTCCGGGGGTGCTGCCGGGCGTCCCCTCACCCCGCCCCGGCCCGGCCTTCCCCGCCGGCGACGCTGGACGCTCGGGAAGCGGCGACCCCGCCGAGGGGGCGCCCGGAGGTGCGGCCTGCGCGTCTTTTGCGCCGCCACGCACACGCCTTAGATCCGGGTTCCCCTGGGTCCTGCCCAAGCCCCGGGTCCTCCTGGAGACCCTCTGTCCCTGTGGCCCGGCCTGGGCGCGGTCCGGACGCGGGAGAGCGCAGGGGCACCGGGAGGTCAACACTAAGTTAGCACTTGATGCACGCTCTGGGTCACAGCCAGGTATCCTGTGACTCCCAGGGTGCCGGGGTGTGACAGAGCCCTGCCTGACCTCCTGCCCCCGCCTGACCCCGGTGCTGTGGCACCCGAGCCGCTGCCATTCCGTTGCTCTGCCCCTCCGTCCCCAGAGTGAGGAAGCATCAAAAGTCCTAACACCAGCTCCCACTCGGGATCAGATACCCCTAATTCGCTCCTGATTAGGGGCTTCCGCTGGAGCCTGGGTGACCAAGAGTGGCAGGTGACAGGGCCAAGGGCCCAGCTCGCTGCCCACCCAGCCGGGCCAGGCGCCCCTGTCCCCGCGGCAGCGCCCTCCAGGAGCACGTTTGAGAACCGGCCCTCGGGCTCCTCCCGGGAGGCGGGAGGGGTGCCCGAGCAGGCACGATGCCAACCGCGAACGCAGCTCTCGAAACCGGGCCCGCTGCAGAAGGGGAAACCTTCAGCCCCTCGGCACCTGGGACCTTCGTTCTGACATGAACAAAGCCGTGAAATGATGGCACACACGGCAGCCCGGAGACTAGCGCACGCACCACACTCTCCCGGGGGCAATGGGGCCTCCTGCGAACAAGGCACAGAGTGGAGTCTCCACCCTGGGGGGCACCTGCACTGCCCGGCATACAGCTAAGACTTACAGTGAGCTGGGGAAGTTATTCCGTGCCTCAGTGTCCCTGTATGGGCAATGGCAGTAACGATACCGCCTGTCTCATACAGTCGTTCTGAAGGTTAGAGGAGGTCATGGGTAGGAGTCTAGATTATCCTTGTTTACATTTTAGGGCATGGAAATGAACAGCCTCTCCAAAGTCCCCAATGTCAGCCTCCTGTGCCTAGAGTAGCAGGAAATCCAGTTCTGTCCCAGCCCTGAGAGAGCTCCCTCTTCCTGATGGGCCCAGAGTCCCCCAGGCTAATAGGTTGTGTTCTCGGGCCCAGGCAGAGCCAGAACGCAGAGCCAGCATTCTACCCCCAGCTCCTTCCACAGGCTGAGTGGCTCTTTCAGGATGAAGCTACCACCCAGACCCCGGCTGGACAATCCCGTGTAGATGCCACACCCATAAACCCTGCAGCCTCTTAATGCTAACTGCCCTGCAAGTGAACTTGCTGTCGCTCTGAAAACCAAAATTTTATGATCAGTGTTCTTTTTCTTTTCTCCCAAATACTATACTTTATGCCACTATGTATGATCAGTGTTCTGTTTATTTTAAATTACCTCTAAGGAGGCACCATAGTCTCTGTTCTTTTTTAATGTTTTTGTTATTTTAGAATGGGGTCCCGTTTTGTCATGGTACAGTGTGCTACGTTCAAACCATAGCACCAGGTATTCAACACCTGCCAGCTGTGGCTATGCTAATCCGAGCACGTGTGTGGTGCATAGTGTCGGGTCCATGGTGCAGTAAATAACAGCTTCAGGCCGTGCCTGTGTCAAGGCGGGTGCGTGCAGGGGGACAATCAGGCCGTGCCTGTGTCAAGGTGGGTGCGTGCAGGGGGACAATCAGGCCGTGCCTGTGTCAAGGTGGGTGCGTGCAGGGGGACAATCAAGGCGGGTGCGTGCAGGGGGACAATCAGGCCGTGCCTGTGTCAAGGCGGGTGCGTGCAGGGGGACAATCAGGCCGGGCCTGTGTCAAGGCGGGTGCGTGCAGGGGGACAATCAGGCCACCTGGCTTCAGTCTTGGGAGAGCTTGATTCCGAACGGGCTGTCGAAGCACAAGGTGGCTTTGGGACTGGTAATGATCTCATACGAGGCTTCATCACTGTTCTTTTGAATAATTAATTCAGCTTCTTCCTTGGTGTTTACATCCTTCAAATATTTGTAGATGGTTATCATGTCCCTTTAGTCACCACTTAGCACCATGCTACATGTTTGCTGTCGTGTGCAGTGTGTGTTATCATCGCCGTCACTTTCATTATCGTTTCTGCCGGCACACCCCCTCAGTCCCTCAGCCACCATCGTCACTGCGAATCTCCTCCAGGTTCCCGACCTTTCACCTGCCAAGTTACCCGGGATGGGACATTAAACGTCGGTAGTGGTGACGAGGGTTGGCTCGCAGGCCCTCTGGCTCCTCACTCCTCCCAAATTCTCATCGGTTTCCCCAGAGCCACAGCAAAAAAAAATAGCCAAGTAAGAGTGGGCCTGCAGCACAAACAGGCTTCCAGACAGTTCCCCGGCCCTGTTCCTCACCAGATAATCCTCAGTTTCCTCAATTACAAAAGAAGGATGAGAATCCCTGCTCTCAGCAACCTGGGAGTACTGTGAGGACTAAATGAGGGAAAAAGCCAAAAAGTGCTTTGTAAACTAAAAAGCAGGAGGGTGGCAGTACCAGCCGTGCCTTCAACATACGATGGGATTTCTACAGAACATTCCGGGGTGGACTGTTCTCCAAAGCTAGAGATTCTAAGTTAGAATTTACAAATGAACTTGATAGCACTGAGATTCACCCTAAAATCTGTCTATCGAATGTACAATATACAGAGACGCCCTGCTTCAAAATCCACTAATAGATGTTCATATTCCAAATAAAGTGTGAAACTCAGAGCTGGGTGGGCCCTTGGAAACATGTCACAGATGGTCCCAACAGGACTTTGGAAGGTCACACTGCTATAAAAGATTTTTTTTTAAATCCACCTTGTCTTGCATTTCAGACCTTGCTCAAGAGTTCTTCTGTACTCAGAACACTTATTTTCAGTCTGAGAAGAAAGATTTTCAATGGTTCTGTTGAACATGCACTTCTCATGCAAGTATTTCTGTAATTATCCCGTTTCAGTTATAATACAGTTTCTGGAACAATAGGACTTTATTGTATTGCCGTATCTGTTATAATAGATGTTTTATTACAGAAATTTATAGTAGAGTCACTGTTATGATTCTGAAGTTTTTATTTCAAATAGCTCATAGCATAGACATTTTTTCTCCCAATGGTTTTACTTTAATGCTGCTTTGGAATTTCGGGGAGGGGGTTCTTTTTCCTTCTCTTTTCGTTTCTTTTAGGAACTTTGGTCTGTTTTTGTTCGATGGAAGAATGTTTTCTTCTGCTCCAGGGTTCATACCAGGAAGCCATGCCTGTGTTTCCATCAGTGGCTTGTCGGCTGGAGGGGTCCTCACCTAAATGATGCTCTGTTCACCTCAATGTTCAGGCCCTGACTAGGGTGATCCTGCGGTGATGGATTGTCCTTGGCAGCTTCTGTGGGTCAGGAATTCAGGGGTGCTGAGTGGGCGCCCAGCACCCCAGTAGCCAGTTCTACCAGGGGCCTCTCCCCTGGCCCAGGCTCAGGCAAGCGCCAGCCCCTAACCCTGGCTCCTCCCTGGTCTATCCCCCCTGCCACGGGATTTCCTTTTTCAGGGGCTGTGGTGCCTGGCAGAGCAGCTGCGAGGGGAGCAGCAAGTCCCCAGGGCCTGCTCTGTGTGCCCTGTCACTCCACCCCCAGGACAAAGACCCCAGGGCACCCCCCCCCCCATGCTGCCACTTGCAAGGCTGCAAGGCAGAGAGCTCGCCCCGGCCCCCCGGGACGCCCGCTGTGGGAAATAGTTAAACAGGAAGGAAATGCTCCCAAACGAGGCCTGTGTTTACACCGAGCTACTTTTCTGCTAAGTTTGTTGAGTAATTTGCCTGCCATTTCAATACAATAAATGCATGATGACTGACTCTTTGTTTTATTTCCATAAAGTCTTACTTTCCTTTATTGTTGGAAGAATTCGGCCCCAGGCGGGATGCTCAGCGCTAAGGGAAGCTTCCTCCCAGCCAGGCCCAGCCTCCTTTCTGCTGAGTGGGAGAGCTAACTCCCGGAAACCTTGCATTTGTTCCGGCTGCCCACCCTGGCCAGGGAATAGACTAGAACTCCAGCCCCCTCACTTTCCTAGGCCTGCTCGCCTGAGTTTCTGTGTGGAAGGGGTCAGAGGGAACGGTGTTGTTGGAAGGAGCTAGAAGGTAAGGGTCTTCTCTTAAAGTAGTGTTTGCAAAGCAAGCACATTGTTTGCTAAGGTTTCATGTTGCAACTTTTTAAAAAAGATAATATTTTCTACAATTCTCTTTTCTAAACTTTACACGAGACTGAGAGAAATGTCAGTAGTTGGTATTAAGGAACAGCGTCAACATGGCTGTGTTCGTTGTTATTTATTGCTGTATAACACATTGCTTCAAAACTCGGCTTAAGGCAAGCATTTATCATGTCCCACGGCTTCTGTGGGTCAGGAATCTGGGAGTACCCTAGCCGGGTGGTTCTAGGGTGGGTTCTCCCAGGAGGATGCCGTCACCTGAAGGGGTGACTGGGCTGGACCATGTGCCAGCAGGACGGCTCACTGGTGGCTGGTGAGTTGGTCCTGGCCATTGGCAATGAGGCCTCAGCTTCCTCAGGGAGGGGCCTCTCCACGGGCCACCTGACATCCCCGTGACTAGAAGCCGACTCCTCCAGAGGGCCTGATGCCAGAGGCAGAGCAGAAGATGCAGCGTTCACCTCACACACCGTCACTTCAGCATCGCTCTGGCTGAGCTGCCGGCATCAGTGCAGTCGGGCACTACGCAAAGGCACCCATACTAGGTGTGGATCACAGGGGCCACCCTGGAGTCTGGGTACCACAGTGACTGTCACTAACGTTGTCTAGTGCTGGTTGGCCAAAGGCATCATTTCCTACCTGTCTTTCTAGTCCATGCAGACTAAATTGGCCAGTTACCTTTAATGGTATCCCAGCCAACAAACATGGCCTCAGGGCCCTGTCAGTGCCAGCTGCTCTTCCAGCCTGGGGAATAGAATGATAGCCAAGAGAGATAAGGCCCCCCACCTTGGGTCCCCGACATTCCAGAGAAAGAAACAGAAGTGAACACATGCACATAACAATCAGAGCTGTTATGCTAGAGGGTGACTGTCAACTAGGGAGGTTGGGGAGGAGGCCAAGCCCTGAGTGCCGAGGTTGGAGGTCTGCACACCTCGCTCCTCCCCAACCAGAAACCCGCAACGACCCAGGCATTTCTGGGAGCCAAACCTTTCAGCACAACAAGACTGGCTAAGATGGATTTTTGATCTTATCACACCTTCATGGAACACCCCCCTTTCCCAGAAGGCAAGATCCACAGGGAGAAATTTGTTCTGTCTTATTTACCCCGTATCTCTGGTGCCTGGAAGAAGTTTTTTTAATAGAAACCCCCCTTAACATGAATGAGGAAAAGTAACTCAAGCGCTCAATCCACTTACAGTGAAACGTCAGCCCAGAATCTGTAAGGATCACTGAGAGGTGTGGGGAGGCCAGCTCCTCATTTCCCCTGAGCGGGAGCCCCTGAAGCCTGACCCTTCTGGGCTCCTCTCCTCACCTCCCTCCTCAGCCCCCACAGTCCTCTCTCTGTTCAGTGTGCCTGGCCAGGATATGAGGGGTGGGGGGACCCCAGATCCTCCCAGGACTTCCCCAAAGCCTCTAACACAAGAAGGTTGGTGCTGCAGACTTTGCCTGTCGGGTCTGCAGTGGCCAGAGAGAGTTAGATGCAACGGCCTGACCCACCAAGAGCCTGAAAGCAAATGCCGAGACACCCTGGCTCTTGAAAGTTATTGGGCCCAGCAGGGCTCTCACCGTCTTTCGGGGCCTCCTGCTACTCTCCACGGACAGACTCCAGCTCACGGCCACATCCCTGCTGGACTCCCCTTCCCACAGCCCCTGTCAGTGAGATGCTCTCCTCTCCGGGCCTCAGCGGCTGGGGGCCCAAGGCTCTGAACTGATGCCTCACCTTTAGGGCGTTCAAAGTTTCAGTCTTGGTGCCCACCCTTCTAACTGGAGGGGAGCAGTGGGTACAAAGGTTTACTCTACTCCCACGATGAATTGTGCAACAGCCCCTTCCCCTAAGAAGACACAAGCACTCTAGTCAAATTTCTGAGTTTTTTTACATAAGCATTCTTCATTTGGGGTACACACAGATAGATACACATGCCCACAAGGCTGCCGTCTAAAACAAAGAAAAAGCGGTCCCAAGGGAACAAATCTTAAGTTTCTTTCAAAACGCTTTGGAGCAATAGATGCTACCTCTTTACAGAACAATTATCCATGCAGAGACTTGAAGGGCGGTCTGAGATTGTTCTCAAAAGACTGTTTATCAGGGAGGGCACAGTGGAGTTGCCAGCCATTCTGTGGACAGGTGGGTGGAGGAGGAAGTTCAGAGGGCATCCCAGAGCCATTTGCGACGTCTCAGACAGAAACATAACATCTTCTTTCATCCTCTGCAGAGAATGGAGCTAAATTCACACCTTTTTTTTTCTTCCCTCGCTTAAAATCAAATTCTCGCCCTTAATAGTTCCTTTCAGAACTGCACCAAAAATGGTGATGTCTTCTCATGCATATGAATTACCCAGAGTGTAGGAGACATACGCGCCACTGGAGTGTGCTGACGCCTTTAACCCAACTAAATTGAATGCTGCCAAGCCCTGGTTAAGGCAAAACTGTCTTTTTATTTTAGAAGACATTTAGGACAGTTCACGCCACCCGGCACAGACGAACCGAAACCCACTGTGGGGTGAGCCATAAAGACAGCACATGCTCCCGGAACCTGCTTCCGGGCCAGCTAGGACGATAAATTCTGACGCGGGACTGAGGCGAACGGTGGCGTCTGTCTGCCCTGCACACACCAGGCAGCTCCTTCTCTGGACACTGGCGTGACACCTCCCTTTGCTGTTGAAATGTGATGTGTTTTCAGCTGAAGCCTCCTGCTCTAGCGTGTGCCTTCTGCAGCCCACAGGGACGCGCGACGACTGTTTGCTGGAGGAAGGAAGGAAGCACCAAACACGAGACTCTATTTTGAACATAGAAGTGGTACCGATTTATCCTCCAAAGGTAAATCTGTGTGTACAGACATTGATGACTTCTCCTTAGAGAAAAAGCAAGGAAAGGAGCCTCCGGTAACACATTTCCATTAACCAGTTTTGCGGAGGTAGAATTTTAGGCTTCACCGCTCGCTCAGGACGTGCACCGAGGCTGACACTAGGCGGTGCCCTAGATCAGCAAATCCAGGAACCGCTCAGTGCTGTGAGAGCTCAGGATGTTGCCCTCCTGATTTTAATCTAACAAATGGAGCATTTCACTTTGTGAGAACTTACTCCTGCTGCACCATTTCTGCTGTGATGAAATTATTCTGGATATGCCCAGTTTGAAAAGTGCACGCAGCCTGTGATTATATGGAATTGCAAGACCGGCTATGAGTTGCAGGAACGAGGTCTGAGTGGTACACGCTTGGTGTTTGCACCTGAAGTACTTTGTGTGCTCATCCTTGCTAGCCTGGGACTAAATCCCACTCATCTACTTCGGCCCTTGTCCCGGGGAAGCTGGAGGCCGTCCCGAGAAGCAGGGAAGAGGACCCAGAGGAAGTGACACGGGGAGGACAAGCTGGGACAGGGATGCGTTATCGAGGCCGGGCACAGCTGTGGGCAGCCAGGGCTCAGGGCTCGGTCCCTGGGGACTTCGGAGGAGCACACGGAAGGCCTCTCAGGATTTTCTGCCGAGCCCCCATTGGCTGAGCGTTCCCAGGGACCCCCTGCACTTCCAGGCTGTGCGTGTCTGTTGAACGGGCTCTTTCTGCCCCCACCACGTCACAGCGCCAGGGAAACCCGGGGTCCAGAGCAAACAACGGGCTGGGCAAGGTGAGCTGAAGTTTGCACTAAACTGCTCGGCGCAGCCACAGCCGGGTCAGGAGAGGCCGAGAGCGTGTGAGGCAGTGACGAGACGTGTCTGATCCATTTGTGTCCTGTGTGAGAGCCACCCTGTCCCCAAGTGCGGAAGGAGGCCACCAGGGCAAACCCTGCTGCGACTGGTCCTGGAGCATACTTGATGTTCGTCATCTCCCCCCGCACCGGCCGTTCCAGGTCTCCCTCGCTCCTGGCCGGCACTTGGGCCTGTCTGAGCTGTGTGCCAGGTGAGGGGACACACCTTCACCCGGAAGGTTCTGAGTCCAGGGCTGCAGTGTCTTTTTCGGCCCACGGCTGCCATGACGGCCCCTTTGTCTTTACTGCAGGTTAAAGTCACACAAGAGACACCCCGGTGACTCTGCTGAGCCCCAGACATGCCCACCCTCCCTCACTGTGGAGCAGCAGCTCTGTCTCCTCGTGGTGACCAGGACGGTGTCCCCCCCCCCACCCCGCCAGTGTAATCACCTTTTTTTATTGTGGTGGAATATATACAACATAAAATCTGCCATTTTAACTATT